>JAOUQU010090039.1:0-16072 GCA_028566735.1 Ammoglanis amapaensis
ATGTCATCTATTAGATTTGATAGTTTATATAATCTATTTATGCAGAAATTGTATGAAGGTACTGAACCAATGTGTATGCTTTCACTAACCAAGACAAACATAATTGGAATGAAATGTAATAAATACAGACACGTACAAAAATATAATGGATGTTCTTTATCTTGATCTAAAAATGAACAGGGCTGGACTTAAATTATGATGATTCAAGTACACAAAACCTGTTTAAATATATAAATAAACTGCTTTTGTGTACCAAGGGGTCTTCTATATTATATTCAATCACAGCTATTGCATGAATATTAATGTCTTGAAAAAGAACATTATATATATAAATAAACTGCTTTTGTGTTGTGGGGTCTCCCCTTTCAATCACATTTCTTGTGATCCTCCAGCATTTTTTACAGCATTTATTTACTAATTTACTGATTTTGAAAGTAGTTTTTTCAACCTACTGATGAAGCTTCTCTACTGTAGCACGGCAGTAACTTAATTGGAATGACTGACTTGAATGTACCTGAGCAGCTCTACCAGTACATGGTTGGGGGACATCGGCGGACACACACTGGAATAAACAGAGAAAAGCACAAATCCCCGAGCTATCAGATCAAGGTGACTTTTTTTAACTCTGTTAAGCCTGCAGTCTCAGTAGTTGTTTTTTTCATATGAACAATTCAGTCTACAAACAATTTCTATTGATTTAATATATTAACAAATTTTGTCTTATGTACCAAATTTTGACATAAATTAAAGGTGTTATTTCACATACACATTCACAATTTTTTTTTACATACTTCCAGTAATGTGTATGGCAATCTGATACAGTGAGCTTGTGCTTAAAAGATGCAGCTCTACTGTACTTTTAATCCTTTTTTTTAAAAAGTCTGATATATCAGCATTGTTCAAATTCTCCAAGCCTATTGTTGACACCCGAACGTGGATTGTGCACTTGGGTTCACACACCTGCCTAGCTGCCACATCTGTGCAAACACAACTGAATTTGTAAGTTCAGGTTCAACTGTAAACTTGTGCATTTTAATCATTACTCTTAGGAAGGGGACACAATAAATGTGGATGTGACCTGCCCTGGTGCCACCTTAGCTCTTGCCATGATCTATCTTAAGACCAACAACAGGCAAGTGACTGTACATATGTGTGCATCTGTTTGTCTGTACATCTGTCTTCATAGAGCGTCTCATTTTTTTCTCAGTCGTCCTCCATAAAAAAAAATCTACTGTTGGTCTTCATACATTTTATAGGTTTGGTCTTTATAATGTATTTTTGTTTCCTTGGTGACCACGATTCAAACCTCTTCACCTTTTGGTCCTTCAGGTCTATAGCTGATTGGTTAAAAGCTCCAGACACCATGTTTTTATTGGATTTCATCAAACCAGAGTTTCTACTTCTCAGGGTGAGATTGAAAGTACTCATAAGATAAGTCATGCAAGCGCTGTTCACAAGTTCACTTTAAGCTCTAAAAGCTGTACAATGCTTTCTATTAGTCTCATCAGCCCTGGCTTTTTCTACATAGGCAATGCCCTCACACATAAGTGTGAAATGTTATTGAGTATCGAAGTATGAAAACATTGTTGCATGTCAGTTGATACTAAAAGATTTGGCATTAAATTCCACCTGTATGTGCAACAATTTAAGTGCTAAATTATATAAAAATTTGATAGTAATATCATTAAACTTCACAACTGTACAACAATTGTTTTGCATTAATAACATGTTGACTTAACCTGTCCATCACCACCATCATACAAGCTTCATTAATTTTTTTTTGTTAATAATGTAAAAAAAAAATTAATTCATTTTCATTTAGCATCGCCGGAAAGAGCTGAGCTAAAGCATAGAGAGTTCAGAATACCATTGCTGTTGTGTTAATAAAAAGTTCTGCAATGTGCTCCTCTTGTTATAGTTTTACTGGCTAATTCAACACATTCATTTTGTTAGCAGCACTGAAACTGTGCCTGCCTTTGTCAAAAATGTTCAGAAAGTTGTATGTGGTTGCTATAGTCTGTTTTTTTTCAGACTCTGGCCAGATGTCTTATCATGTGGGATGAGATCCTACCTAATGAAGAATGGGTGACTGGTAATGTGCCAAAGGTATAAAAAAAAAAAAAAAAACTACTGACCCACACAATGTTGAAGTACATGCTTTGTTTGATTTTAAAGAATTGCCACTACACAAGCACATTTTTTTTACATACCTATAATTATTATTACAATTTTTGTACAAAGCATTAATATGGTAACTTGTTGACATTATTTTAAATGGAATGTTTCACAACATTTAAGTAAAGTTTTAATCTAAAATATTGTGAGACTTATTGTGCTGATTTAAATATTTGGTGAAATGAAATCATAGAAAAACATATTAGGGGCATTTTAAAATGCAGAAAGTATACTATGTTTAGTTGCAATGCTGGAGAATTTAGTTCTGATTGAATTATGCAATGTATGGAAGGGTTTTGCTGCCACAAATAGCTTGTGTTGCAGCTGCATACAAGATCTTAAAATATTATACAGTCTATACGAAGATATAATGAACAATAAAACAAGATGAAAATCTAATGCTTTTAGTCATAAATTAAAATTTATTAGAATTAAGTTGTATTAGAAAAAGAAAAAAAAAACTACATTAATAATGTACTCAAACAAGAAATTTAGGCATAACATCGACCCATATGCACTTTTAAACACACACAGAACTACATGCAAAAAATAATTGTTATAATATTTGGTTATTGACAGATAATCAAAGAAAATATTGGACTTCAGGAAGAAGCACCAGCATCTGAGGACCTGAACATGGAAACGTTAGTGTAAGTTTATGTACAATTTATTTGTGAAGAGTTTTAAAGGATTCACAAGAGTCAGGTTTTATAATGAGAAGTTTCAGAATTTGCATTGTAATTGTTATTGACAAGCATCATGTTTTAATATTAGGGATCCTGCTAGAACCATGCCTTTTCTGATTTTAGGCAAGCTCATGACTATATTGTTGCTGGGGCCTGCATGGCCGTGGGCTTTAAATTCGCTGGGTCTTCAAATTCAGATGCTTTCGACTGCCTGGTAAGATTACATATAGTACAAGTATATTGTATTAGTCAATTTGATCAGTTTACTGACATGATGATTTTTTAATGGCATTCCTACTTTTACAGTATAAATTAGCTCGAAAGTTCATGCAGTCTCTGACTAGCACTGCAACATCTACAGCCACAGTAGTAAGTTATCTAACAGAAATGTATTAATTTAGTTTTATCGTTACTGTATGCTAGAGATTGTCAGACACTTAAGTAACATTAATTTGTGTGTGTGTGTGTGTGTCTGTCTGTCTGTCTGTCTGTCTGTCTGACAGTCAGGGCAGTATAATCTGCAGACATGTCTGAGCATGGTGCTGCTGGCCACCTCCATGGTGATGGCTGGCTCTGGAAACCTGAAGGTGCTTCAGCTATGTCGTTTTCTTCATAAGCGCACCTTTGCTGAGATGAACTATGGATTTCACATGGCTCATCACATGGCTCTTGGTATGCTTTTTCTTGGAGGAGGAAGGTTAGTATGTTTCAGAAAAGCTGTTGCATCTTTAATTTGCTCAGTTATGAAAACTAAATTAAAACGCTGAATAATTTAACAAAAACATTATACTACAATGGATTTTGACTTTGAAGTTTAAAATATGAAGACACAGATTCATAATGTTTATGGTATGCAATCGTTTATTGAAATGTTACACAAGTTGGCTGAATGTTATCTAGCTGGTCTAACTACCTGTGCCTGCAGCAGAAACTTGTTGGCCACCACATCTACTAGAGAAGGGGTCACCAACGTGGACCTCATGAGTCGCCCGTGGGCCTGTTCTAAAAATCGCTAATTATAGTGACACTTAGCAGTGAGTTGCATTAATATTGTAACGTCCGTGGGTCGCGCGGAAATAATGAGACAGATGTAAACAAAAGTCCTGTTTTATTAAATCCTTCGGATTACTTGTGGTCACGTTCCCAGCATCGTTTTTCACTCAACATCGCCCGAAACATCGGAGCGCGCGCACACACACACACACACACACACACACACACACACAGGTTCACTCCCAAAAACTCCCTACACACCTACACTAGGCTCCTCCCTCCCCTCTTAGCGCCGACACACACACAAAGCAGAACATGCGAACAGAGCACCCCATAGCATTAAACAAACACATAACCCATAACATTAAGTGATCGCTACAATATTTATTACATACTTATAATTTTTTAAATGATTAGAAATCATTTACATGATCAGCATTGTAGCTGTCATCAGAGACAGCCATTTAATTTGTATGTATGTCATTAGTTATTTGTGGTTTGGATAATTTGTATTTAATTACTTTATTTAGTTCTTTCACTTAGTTTTTACTTAGTTCTATCGCGAAACCATGTGTGGCGGAACGTATGTTTGCAACTGCGGGTACTGTTGCACTAAGGAAGTGTTAGACAACGCACCGCTGTGAGATAAGTGTGTCCGTGTGGTTAACGCAAAGGGAATTACAAGCATCTTCAAATAGATGAATATTATTAATTATTAATAGTAACATGTAATTAAAGGTTATAAATTTGTGATTTCACACGTGTGTATCAAACTGGTAGCCCTTTGCATTAGTTGGTACCCAATGGCTAGAAAAGTGGGTGACCCCTGGTCTACAGCTTAATGAAAGAAATGAATGAACCTACTGATGAATCTCGATCTTAAGAGTTCATCAGGATAATTGGATTTGAGAAGATAACACAGAAATGCATAAAAAAATTATGATCCTGTTGAGGACTGCAGGGATTTCTAGGTTTATGCTGGTTTGTTATTTCATTGCAAAATGTCCCACACCCATGCAATCAGCCACACCTAAGATTAATTATATTGAAAAACCATTAAAACAACTAAAGGAAGATGGAAATAATCCAGAGATTAGGACATGAGAACAACATGATATCATAACAGCAGAGTAAGTTTCAATCTAGAACACAATTATCTCTATCTAGTTCCAATTCCCTGACTCTGACAGAGACTCCTTTCGGCATGTGATTGAATCAGATACTTATTATCAAGTACAGTGTAAAAAGTTCATCCAGCCCCATATGTTATATAATTGTTTTATGCATAAACACATTTCTTCACACTGGGGGGGTTAAAATGAAAACAAGCTTATCATAACTATATTAAATTAATTGAATTGGAGAGTGCAATGCTTAAGGTCATTCATTTCTGGGCTGGATTAAACATGTGAAAAACATCCCTCATGTTGCACCACTGCAATAGCTCACTGTACAATGAGTGTATTATGTGCAGGGAAAGTTTGCTAAGCGTCAGAGGAAAAATACATTAAACACTGTTCAGTCTCCCTATGTGCTTGCTAGCCTCTACTGGTCTAATAAAGACAACCCTAACAAAGAACCAGTTAAAATGAATAAAAATGGTATGGGGGCTGGGGGTTAACCCTCATGTGTCTTAAGCTAGACTTTCATGAATTTCATTGCTCAGCATTCTCACTGGTCAGCAATCAGCATGCTCGCTGACCAAAACTGCTCTCTAAAAAAGAATGTCAAATGTTTCTTACTGCTCCCCCTGGCTGTATTTCAAGATGGGTTACGACTGCTGTATTCAAGCTGTTATCGTATTATGTGAGCACCCTATTTTCAATGACCGAATAACATCAAAGCACAGTGTGGAAAAAACATTCAAAGCAAGCATGAGTACAGTTGATGAGAGATGTCAGACTAGATCTGGCTAACAAGAAGGATAACTGAGAAACTCCTTCAACATCATAACTTTATTGGACGGCAATGACTTCCCTTGTCACCAACATTGGGAAAGGGTGAAACAGACAGTTTGAAGATAACAGGGGTCCAGTGAGCCACCACTGTAGTGTTGCTAATGGTGGCAAAAGAGCAAAGCAGAATCAAGTGTTTCAATCACTTCCTTTCAGAATTGTGATGTCACCTGTGCATTACATGGAAGGCAGATTCTAGTGTGCATGAACTGGACAGGCCTGCACAAATTCCTGACCTCAATCCGATAGAACATCTTTGGGACGAATTAGAGCTGAGACTAAGAGCCAGGCCTTCTCGTACCAACATCAGTAAGTAACCTCACAAATGCACTTCTGGAAGAATGATCAGAAATCCCCATAAACACACTCCTGAACCTTGTGGACAGACTTCCCAGAAGAGCTGAAGCTGTAACGAACCCTATGGATTACGAATAAAACAAGACTTAGGCTGATATGTGAGACAACACAGGTGAGCGAATACTTTTGGCAACATAGTGTATGTGCTAGTTTCATTATAGCTATGAATATATTGAAGGGGTTGTTTGGTAGGGTGGGGAGGTCAGTCGATGCTCTTATAGTCTAATCTAGCTCTAAAGGCTCTTTAGGGACTGTAATAACAGCAACATAACATCCTCTGCCTGTCAAAGTACGGTCACTCATCCATCATTGTCTAATCTATACAGGACATCACAGCCACAGAGCAAAAATTATTACTAGTCCAATAAATAATACTAAACAACAAAAGCAAAAAATAATCAACAAATCGGATAACAGCATACATCCTCTGTGCTAATGTATTTTTACATTCCGTTATAGTATGATAAATCAAACCATACTGAAATATTTACCATAGAATTTTGTTAATGATTTTCTCGTGATTACAATCACCCATTATTTGCAATAAAACACAATTATATTTTTATGTTATGTTACATGTTTTTATTTATTCTTATTGTCCCAACTCATTTAAAAAATGTCTTTGATCCTAATGTCTAAGCTTATCAGCAGTCAACCTAAAGCTTCTGCACACATGTTCACAAGTGGCCTACCCTCAAGCTAGAGCCCCCATGACATGTCTGGAGCCTAGCCAAAGACCTTTAATTTACCAAATTCATCTGGGATACTTAACTTTGGCAGATGCTTGTAGCTTTTGTACACAAACTGAGTTTCATTTGTTCCAAATCTCCAGTAGCTTTTCATACTGAATCAAGCTGGTAACTGGAGAGCTTCCACTGTGGTGCAGTCACTTGCACAGTATGACTACAAGATGTACTGTACAGTTTAGAAAAGTGCAAGAAATTAATGCCACATCAACAACATTTGACTTTTTTTTTACCCATTTTTGCTTTATAAGTTTTCTTTTCTGCAAACTTTTTCTCAATTATTCCACAATACAAACAGAATTACAGTACAATATCTGCTCTGGTCCCACTTTGGATGTAACTTAAGACCTTTATGAGTATGCGTTTGTGTGCAAGATTACTTTATGTATATGAGCATGTTAAAATTGTTTTCTTTTTTGCCCCGCAGCTTATTTTGTAACCTCAGGGATGATCGGATGTGTCATTCAACACAGAATAAACAGCTGAAAATAGAATTAAAACAATTGAAAAAAAATCAGATATATCATCGATAAAATTGCTTTAAAAATATGTATACGCATGATTTATCTGCATGTTATTTACATTATACTTTACAATTGTGAAAAGACAAAAATAACTGCCAAAAAGGACATTTTAAATAATTTGTTGAATGAAAGTGAAATAAACATGGCCACAGTGGACTCATGCAGCAGCTATAATGGATTTGATATTGAGCAATAAATAAATGTCTTAACAGCCGAGCGGACAGAAAGGACACACACACACACACACACACACACATACACACACACATGCTTGTATAGAATGCAGCAGAGCGGGTTTCGTTGTCATGCTTAGATGCACAACAACAGGTCAAACACATCATAGAAAGCCCCGGCACTGTAATGATATGATAAACATTAAAAGCATGTATTAAATATGATGCACTGGTTTTATTAACTTGCTATACACACCATAAACAATCGACTCGCATTGTTCATTCTGAATATTCCAAGCCAGTGAGCAGGGACACAGATGTTTGTTTACGTCGCGCCATACAGCTGCCCTTTGTCTTTAATTCATATTTACTACAGATAGAGCAGAGGTCCCAATCGATTAGGTATTGTAGAATTGTTTATCTGTGTCAGTAAGGATTTTACACATTTTCAGACACTGTAATCAATTTCATGTTGCGAAGAACTGGAATGAATTTGAAATGTTTACATGGTTTGCCAGGGGAGAATCACCTTGCCTAGTGCTTGTTTAAACATTTGTTAATGATGTCAGAGCTGAAACACTTTTGAAAGGATGTCTTGTACTCTAAATGTAGGTGCTCTAAATTACTCAAATAAATTGTGCATAAAGACAGAAAGCTAATAACGATTTCAGTGACCTCGGGTATAAGAGACCCACAGAACGCTGAGAAATAAACCATCCCAACCAAGACAAAGTGGACTTATCCAAAGACCAACATTTGCTTATGTGGTACAGCAAAAGGGTGCATTTGTACTTGTTTTTAAATGAAAACTGCTTTATAGAGACTTCAAACTAATAAAACATAATGCTTAAAATTAAAGCACATACTAAGAAAAAAAGTTGGTATGGACTATTGGTCCAGGTTTTAATATTTAATATAATCCAGTGATCATGCTTTTACAGCTGATACGGTACATTATATGTGAATATTGTATATGTTGATATACCAATAACGTATATTTAGGACTTGTAAAATGATTCTTGTTTTATTTTGTCATATCTGTTTGACTCTTGCATCACTGTGACATTCATTCCTTTACCATTTCTTTAATAAGTGATCATATTTAATATTCCAATGAGTATAGTTCCTTGGGTCTAAAGCAGAAAACACCAAAGATGGGTCACCAGTCTTAAATAGGGCATCTGGTGTGTATTGTTTTGTATTCCAGTGACTCTGACTCCATGTATTTGATATGGGAAGGACCACAGGAGCACCTGGTAGAAACCCAGACAGCCTGGGAATGGGAGAACATGTTAACTCACACAGAGAGGACCAGCTATTTTGGTCTATTATGTAATATATTGTTTAATATTGTTTAATTAATCGTTTAAGCATAGAGAAGATATAAAAAGTAGATCGAGAAGCACCAGATGGTGTATTGAGAATAAACACTACACACGGTGGGACCCGGGACAGAATTATTTGATGACCCATATATGAACCGGAGAACCTTAAATGCGCTCTTACGCACACATATAGCTGCATATGATAAACAAACTGCTTTAAATTGAATAAATAACTCGGCCATGACGCGAACAAAACAATCTTATATTGTGTGTATGTGCTGTTCGTACCGGCTGGAGCTCGAGCGTACGTGCGCGTTCACGCGGCGGTCAAGCGGGCACGATCAGCGCTGGTCGGTGACGGTGACCGTTGCCGTAAAGACAAACGTTCCGACATTATTCAACTAACCTTTAAGCTTTGCTTTCTCTGTCCCTTGGTTGTTTCTTCGTCGACGGGTTCCTTCGAGCTGTCCCCGTTTTCCCGCTCTCCCACCGCCGCCTCTCCCGCAGCAGCCGCGCAGCCAGGCGCGTTCACGCGACTACCGATAACAGAGCGCTTCACCAGGCGGCGCGCCTGCATGGCTCGATCCTGCTACTATCGCGGCGTCGGTTTAAAAACCCAAACGCTTCGAAACGGAACACATCAAAATAGAAAACGTCGAGATCGAATACGTCATGACTAGTCCGCGAAAGGGCGAGTGCGCGCTCCGCAAGGCCATATTGCTCAAAGATGCACGCGCGTTTAAGGTTTCTTCCGCGCTCACGTGAAGCAAAAACATTTGTCAAATTCGAACCTAAACCAACCATAAATGCATTCTTGAGCACATGGGCATCCGATCACTGACCGACCGGCGACGTATCGTTTTTTCCCACCCCGTCGGGGTGTTTGTTTTCCTCGCAGGTCCTAAACGCGGGAGATAGAAAGAAAACCCGGCACGGATCATGGATCTCTGACGGACCGCATTGCACCCTTTAAACCCCACCAAAACTTAAACCGACCACGTAAACACCACAAACATGCCTAGGCATAAGGCCCACGACGATCCCACGCGTGCCGTGGAAACACACAGTACTGTATGTACCCGTTATGAATAGTGCATGCAGTCCGTTCCGTGGCAGGGTTTGGCTTTACCGGAGCACTTCGGGCTGTAAACATGTGCGCTCCGGCTGCACCATGTGCGCTCCTATTGGCTGAGCGCGCACACGCCTCCACCTCGCTCCCTTCTCCACTCCCGTGTCTCCCCTCTCCTCCCTCTCCTCCATCTCCTCTAGCATCCACCGGTCCCCCTCAGCCCCGACACTACTCTGTATATTAACTTAACTCTTCTCTGAAATATCAGACCGTATGCATGCGGCAGACCGCCAGAAACAGGCTTTAAAAAACACCGTCAAAGGCTGCGTTCCAATTCGCGGACTTGGTGCGATTTGGGACGCGGCTGCAGAGACTAGTGGATGGAGAGGGCGCTGTTCCAAACAATGACGACATGTTTACACACGGGATGAAATCAATGCACTATGAAATATCCAGGCACGTCTGTAGACTATAATATAATCAGAGTGAAAATAAATTAGAATATGAAACCATTTAAACGGATATTAATCTCAGAGTTCATGTAATATCCATGTAGCAGTCATTAAACACGTGTAATAGTACAAGCACGAATTCTATATCTAGTGGTCACATGAAGCAGAAGCTTTTCATCCAAAGTGGCTTGCAGTTTAGACTGAAATATGATTATTAACAACTGTCGGTTAGGGGCTTTGCTCAAGAGCCCAACAGTGATAACTAGGCAGTGGTAGGGCTTGAACCAGGAATCTTTTGTTTACTAGTATAGTACCCTAACCACTGAGCTACCAGTGGCCCACTACTCGTTGTTTATGTCCAGCATGGTGGCTTAATGGCAAGCCAATTCTGGGCTTTCTGTGTAGAGTTTGCATATTCTTCCGGTTTCCTCTTAAAGTCCGAAGACATGTGGTCCGGTTAATTGGCGATACTCAATTAGATGTCCTGTGTGTGTGCTAGAGACCATAAAGTCACTAGTTCAAGCCCCACTATTCATCAAATTGCCACTGTTGAGCAAGGCTCTTAGTACCCAATTGCTCAAAAATGATGTTCTGTTGTACCTGTATGTTGTTTTGCATAAAGATATCTGCTAAATTATGAAAAAGTATGTTAGTGTTTTTGTCTCTGTACCTTGCAACAAACTGTCGACTTGTTCGTGTGTTTAGTGAATTCAGCTAGTGTGTCACATCATCATTACTTGTATGTGCTGTCGCAGATTGTGACTATGTCTGGGCTTTTTAAAGATTTTCAGCGTCCTCTGAGTCCAAAGGCATACTGGTAATTAGAGGCACTGTGTGTGTGAGAGAGAGAAAGAGAGAGAGAGAGAGAAAGAATGTGTGTACATTATGCATATTTCCTGTGTTGCCAATGTGAATCAGTTTCACTGCAGTTATGTTTGGAATTAGCAGTTGTAATTACATTACAATACACATTATGATGATAAGTATTATCATTAGAATATGTATCATTAGCAATAGTTACAAAACCAACTAGAAGTATACCAGAATTTTAAAATCTGCAAAATCAAGTGTGTTTACATTCTAGATAAGCCAAGTCATGTGTTAGCAACACCCACCACCAGACTTGTAATGTGAACATTCATGGGATTCCAGGAGCTTTGAGACGTCTAAATGAATAACATTAAGAAAATAATTTATATGATAATTAAAAAGGAAGTACTTTTATCTTAACTTTCAAAACAGAAACAATTTTATATTACAAGACATTCTATTGATTACAAATTATGTAATTTTGTTCAAAAATCTGTAAATCAACTGCATGTATGTGTCTTTTCAACATTTTACATGTTCAGGATTTAGCAGATGCCTTTATCCAACGCAAATTACAACGTTTTGAGCAATTGAGGGTTAAGGACCTTGTTCAGCATTAGCAACTTGGTGGTAGTGGGGTTTGATCGGCAGTCTTCCGATCTCTAGCCTCGTATCTTAAGTTTTAGAGATAGTTTGTGTAGTACTACACTGTGATGTGAGTGGTGTTTTCACAGTGCCAAACTCAATCGCAGGTATACTGTGTATACCAACAAATGAATGTAATTACATTTCATGTGTGAAAATAAGAAAAAAAAACACGTGCTTTTATTTATAGTACAGCATGACCAGTATTTATTCTGCAAATTAAAATGTAATAAGATTACAATAATAGAAATAAGTTCATTCATACTTATTTACACATAAAATACATTAAAACGACTTTGCCAAAGCAAGATATTATACAATGATATTAAATAATAGAAGTACCTTTAATAAGCAGTTCTTGTACCGATAATATGTACCTTAATAATGAAACTCAACCCAGTTTGTCCATAAATTCACACGCGAACCAGTGAGACAGCTGAGAAATCTCTTTCACACAAATTCAAACCAGAATACCCTTTATTTAACCATAGCACTTACAAAACCCACATGTTTCTGTGCTTTTGACACTTTCAGACTGAAAAACACACTAAAGCCTTCAATGAGATAAAACAGGCACATTATCACATGATATGAAAATTGGATTATATGATAAATGTAAAGAAATAAGTATATACAAGTAAGGCAAACCTAAATAACATATTTTTAGACTAAACAGTTAGCCACGAGGAAAAGTATTTATAAGAAGATTGTACATAATATCTCAGCTTTAATATGTGGTGGTACCAAGGAGTTGCTTTTGTGCTTTCCAGCTTTATAACAGTACCTACTATAGGCAAGATAATGAATATTGGATATGCTTAATCAATACTGAAAGATAGATAAACAAAACAAGAATTTTTGACGCATGGCAACGTAAAACGTGAAAAACGTTTCAAACATATATTCCAAATCACGAATAACTTAGAAACCATATGCAACATATTACACAGTATATGGTTTTAACTAGCGTGTTAACTTTATGAAAATAATTTAGTAAGATGTACCAAAGTAACTGGTTCTACTGACATACACAACCTGTCTCAGCATGAAATTACTGATTGTAACTTCCCGCAAATATAAACCACATTTAAATGTGTTTGTTTAGACTGTCACTATCTACTTTATATGGAATCAGAATCTTTGCATTTTTGGTTCTACAGCATTTCCACTAGCCATTTCTTACTATTAGGGCTTGATTGGTGATATTTAATATTACTTATGTACTATCTTTAAAAAAAGAATTTAGCTAAAAACCAAGCATATGCAATGTTTACTCAAAAATGTATCATCTCAGTTTGGTTTCTGTTTCTCTTTTCAGTATTACATTGCTATTCAAAACTACTTAATCAGTTTTCAAATGAGAAGGAAACAGAAAACTGTGCTCCGTGTATGTGAATATCCGTGTATATGTGAAAAAGACTCTTAATTTGCCAACAAGCCATAACAAGGAAATTGGTTTACAAATGACTTTCATATCTGTAAATGATATCAACTGATAAATACATAAAATACAAAAGGCAAAAATTCTCTATTGTCAAACATATATGCCTCTCAGGTGTGTGGCTATATTTTACCTAAATCAGTGAATGAAATGGAAATAAATACATTTCTAGCAGCATTTTTCAAAGTACGTATCCACATCAATGGTAATAAAAATATTTAAGCAAACGTTTTCATAAAAGGATTTAACATTTAACAAATTGAAATTTTCCACCGATAGAATATTGGCATTGACTAAATGAGATTCTTTAAAAACCCTTACTTTATGATGTCACTATAAACACTGCACATTTTAAAATAATCTGTATTAATAATAGCTGAAAACCCTAAACCTAAAAAAATGGTCCTAGTCTTTTTATAACAAGAGAATTTCTTTTTCAGTTCTGTTCACTGCTACATTAAATCACTGAACGATGCTTTTCTAATGCTAACTAGTTAACACTAACGTCTTAATCAATAACTAAATCCACCTTTTTTAGACTGTCGGGTTGAGTATTTCTTTCATCTATATAAGTGCTAAACAAATTCAGATGTTAATTTGTTTCAGTCGAGCTCCTGCGAGTGCATCGTTGTAAGGTTTTATTTAGAGACGGCAGGTCTCCCTGTTCAGATCTAACTCTCCGACACTTGCATAGTCAGACTCCATGTGGCCGTTACCCTGCTGCTCCTCTTCCTCGCTGCTCTTTGGAATTTTGATGGTCTCGTACCCAGGGTCTGTGTTCTCTGTGGACTTCTCTTCAGGGGGTGATGGGTACATGTCTCTCACTGAGGCGTACAGCTCACTGGAGCCTGACTCCACCACCACTCCCCTGATCTCACCGATGCTGCTGTAGTCGTTTTCTTTCTCCACCACCACCGGCTTTACTACACTGGAATACAACTCTGATACCTGCAGAGGGGGATATAAGTATGGTCAGATACCAGATACTGCACAAACCTAAAAGACTGGATATTGTAAAATAATAAAAGCATACAATAATATAAATATACAGATAAATTTATAAATTGTAGTCCACTCTTTACAGTGTTACATTACTGAAATCAAATATAGTTACATTTATGTCGCTAAAACGCAACATACCGCAAGGGAGAGGCAGACCAAAACGAGAAGCACAAAATCCATTAAAACAACAAAGTATGCACACTTGTAATGAATTGTGTAACCGCACTATCTGCATATGGTGGTGCATTGATGTAAAAAGCATCCGTTCTTCAAGATTGATCAGCTAAAATCTACAAAAACAGCGGCCTCGCTCACTCGTCGCATTCCCGGAATATAAACACAAACATGACATAACCCTCAAAAACTCACTGCCCCCTAGTGCTGTAGCAATAAATTACTTTAGTGTGTATGACCTCGACACAGAAATCAAAAAAGGAAACGGCTGCATTGAGGCGACGGCACGGAAGTATAAATTAGCTTTAAGGCAAATAATCTGACTAGTGGCCTCTAAGGTAGAACCCTCTTCTCCCCCCCCCCCCCAACAACCAACAATAAATCTACACTATGTCTGACTGCAGAGACATTATTGTATACGTTGTAAAGACATTATTGTCTTCGTTTTGTTTTCTGCACACTGAACTATATTAAAAATAAATCCATAGTGCGATCTGTTTATCACATCTATAAATAACTAATTAGTTTAAAGAAGTCAATCACATAACACAACTGTTTATTAAATGACATCTAACCAAACAAAAAGAAAGCAATCCAGATGCTCTTAGATAAAAAGCTCAAAACAATGTGACAGCATCTGGCCAGACGAGATTAATGAAAAGCCGACACTCATTCCGTGCCTGACTGATAAGACAAATCACCGCTGGTCCACTCGTGCACACGGGAGCAGAGCTGATGTGCATACAGAGTGTTAGGGGGTCAATTCTAAACCAAGCACAGACATCTCTAGGGGGAGGAAGAGGCCCCGAGTAGAACAACATCTCAGACTTTACTCTTTCTGGTCCACAGATGGCGCAGTTGGACTGCAGAAATAGCAATACCCGACTATGCTCCATGCCTCACCTTCATAAAGCTTCAGGTGGACAAACAAAAGAAGCAGAAATAAAAAGAGGTAGACAGCTGGTAAAGTGGAGGGTTGTGAGTAGAAGGACTGATGCTCTGATGTCATGCTGCGAGCGAATGCTGGTTCTTCCTGAATACGCAGCGGGAGATGTCCGCTCTGCTCTACAGATGGCATCATTTGTATGCTGTAACCGCATAGCCGCCCTGCGTCAGGCGGCTAAATAGTCATAATTAAGCGGAACTCCATGGTTATTGCTCTGCTGTATCTATCAGATACAAGTGACCCATGAGACCAGAACAATGACTTATAGATTAGAAACTGTTTCCTGTTCACATGACCGTTATTTGTTACTTTCTGCCTTGAAGTGCAGCCATCGGTTGACTGACCAAAGTGGGCCTGAAGTCTGAAACACTGAATTTGCTCCGGCAATACATTATGAAGCAAATTTAAGATGCCTTCAAAACTTTCAATCAAAACTTTTGGCTAATTCGGGAGCAGTGAAAATGTTACTTTAAAGTGTAATTGAGTGCATCATCCTAATATGGAAGTTTGCATGATTGGAAGTAGGGCTGGGCGATTTTCACGATTAATTCGATTAATCGGATTACGGGTTTATCGCGATTTTCAAAATGGTGTAATCG
>JAOUQU010090146.1:0-16069 GCA_028566735.1 Ammoglanis amapaensis
TAAGCCGAGTCATCGTCGTTGCTGATGAGACCCACCACTGTTGTGTCGTCCGCGAACTTGATGATATGGTTCGAGTTGAATTTGGCACAGCAGTCATGTGTCATCATGGTAAACAGCAGAGGACTTAAGACACAGCCCTGGGGAACACCAGTGCTCATGATGATTGTTTGAGAGGTGTTTTTTCCAACCTTTACAGTCTGGGGTCTGTCCGTAAGGAAGTCCAATAACCAGTTACACAGTGGGGTTTCGATGCCTAGTGGTTCAAGTTTTTTAACCAGTTGCTGGGGGATTACTGTATTGAACGCTGAGCTGAAGTCAATAAAGAGCATTCGCACATAACTGTTCTTATTCTCCAGATGGTCCAGGCTCAGGTGAAGTGCTGTTGATATGGCATCTTCAGTGGAGCGATTCGGACGGTATGCAAATTGGAACTGGTCGAATGTTGCAGGGAGTCGGGATGTAATGTGGTCCTTTACCAGCTTTTCAAAGCACTTCATCATGATGGGCGTGAGTGCTATAGGGCGGTAGTCATTTAGTGTTAAAGCTGGTGACTTCTTTGGTAGCGGTACAATAGTAGTCGTTTTGAAGCATGGTGGCACGATGGCTTGTCATCTATAGCCGCAGCTGCCCATCACCCTAGGGAGCTTTTTCTGTTTAAACTTTTATGCTTTCCCCCTTTTAACAGGTCCTTGAATCCCTGTTGGTGTAGTGGTAGCACACGGTGTCTCAACTGCCGAGGCCTGGTTTCTGTCTTGTTTTGTCCTTGGCCTTTTATTATTTAAATAAAATTACATTCTTTTGGTTGTTATCGCCTTTTAAAGTCCTTCTTCTCACATTGTAACAAAACTGACTTCTTTGTGTTTTACAGATAGATAAGAAGATACAATTTGAACTGGTCCAATTTATGCGACGACAGTACACAGCTTTACTCAGCAAGAACTATACATGCTTCGAGGTCTGTGTTTATTTATAACCTGTAAGTCAATAATTGTGATGCATTAAAGATGATGCAGAACTGTCCAATGAAAGCGGAATGAGTCCACAGATCCACAGATGATTCCAAAGTCTCGAGGACGTGCTTGCAGCTTTAACCATTATGTTGGATTTGAACTGATCCCCTCGACAACAGGAACTAGAGAAAGAGAAGCAGAATGAGAATGTAGTGTTCAGAGATGGCATAATGGCCAAACACAGGCAGTTGGCATGACAATACCGACTCCATGACAACACGGTGCCCGAGCGACATTCAATGGACGAGTTATGACTTACTAACTGGGATGATCGAGGACAATAGGATTAGAGGGAGATATAATCCCCGTGAAAAATTGACAACGAATCTCGATGATCTGGGCATGTGTGTGAGAAAACTATGGCTTTGTTTTCCCATGTCACACAGCTTTCCCTGGTGTGTATCGGCTGGCTGCACTCTGCCTGCTCCTCTTGTTAGTGGCGTGCAGTCGTGTCTTATTTGGTGGCTCTGCCTCATGCCTTCCAAAATACTGGTGCAGTTGGCCTGCGTGCTGCCTGTCAGCACCTTAGACAGGGGCGCTTCTGTTGGCAGGCAAAGTTGCTTTTTCCTGGCCTTGCATGCCAGTGAGGCCAGCACACTCAACAATCAAGTGAAGAACACACAACAACCATCTGAAAGAGAGTAAATAATATTAATTCACCAGACAACCAGACAGATTATGGGACAGCTGTGTATGGGTGGTTAGAGAACTAGGCTTGGGATCAGAAGGTTGTCTGTTCTATTCAGATAATCGACACTTCATGACCCCCCCCCCCCACACACATTTATATATATATATTATTGTGGAACTCAAGATAAGATTTTACTTAAGTACTCCATTCTTGAACTACTACTATCTGATTATGTTAAGTTTTAAATGAGATTAGAATTAGTAGATCTTGTTTAATCAGTTATTTCCAAACCTGCATATGTTCTTGAGGTATTTATTCGATATTACCCTGTCTTCTTTATGTTTTACAGATAAATAAAAATATGCACTATGATCTGGTCCATTTTTTGCGACAACAGCGCGCAGGTTTCCTCAGCAAGAACTACACACGCCGTGAGGTCTGTGATCATTTATAATGTCTAAAGTATATAATTGTGTGTGTGTGTGTGTGTGTGTGTGTGTGTGTGTGTTTTGTAATGCTGTCGTGATTGGATCGATCTTAGAAGCTCAGTGAATTCCAGCGTGGAACTGTGATAGGATGCTTTTAATTGAAAGTGAATTTAAAAAGAACCAAATGAAACCCAAACACACCATAAGTCCAAACTAAATGTTCCTGAAGTGAAGACGTATGTGACCAAATGAAACTGCAATCGACACAAGAGTCAAAACATATGACGGAAGCTGTGCCTCCACTTTAGCAATAGAAAGCAACAAGAGCGGGGAACATATCACTGGTTGGACTGCCCTGCTCTAAGATCACATTTGGTCCTGAGATTTTTATCATATGGTCCTGAGATCTCTTCTATTTTCCTGGTATAAGACGCCAACAAACACCATTTCAGCAAGCTTGTGTCTGCAGATGGCATAACGGCCAAACGCAGGCAGTTGGCATGACAATTCTTACTCCACAACTACACAAGAACCAGTCAATGGACAGGTTATGACATACTAACCAAAAATGACCCAATTAGAGGGAGTTCTATTCACCATGAAAAAGAAATAGGGATGGCGATGGAAGGGCCCACTAGATCTTCCACCTCTTAAGGGGGTACTACGGGCACTAGCAACACTCCAAGTTGTTTAGTACATTTCTGGTTTATAATGTTGTCTTCTGCTCCAAAGTCACCCAAGGTGTATACTGGGAAAGCACCGTTTGTGAAGCAAACTGAGACAGGAAGAGACAGAAGACTGTGATGGGAAGTACAGTTTGGACTCTGCATGGTCCCTATGCTCAGTGCTGAACCTACAGTTTTGGGACTGTTTTTGATTAACCCTTCTATTATGTTGAGAAAAAAATATATTCATTGTGTTGGCGGTCATTTTGACCCGTATTGTGCAAATCCACTCAAATGAAGTTTGAAGAAGTGACAAAAATGAAGTTATACTAATACTAAATACTAACTTTATTTTAAATTATACAAACATTTATAATAGATGAGAAGAAGATTCAAATCCAATATTGTTAAAGAACTCATTTTTGTCTTTTTAAATTTTTTAAATTGTTTTCAATGTTCAACATTTTCAGTGTTCCCCACATGATGGACAGAATGTGACCATGAGCTTTCTGCAGCTATAGTTCTTGCAAATTTTTATGTTACTTTGCACCAATATCCAAAGAATGTATTGACAGTTGGTCAGATGCTCTGCCCTGGACCTTTAACACGACAGCAGCATCTGCTTGGGATTGAGCTTGCCTGGCCCGGTTCTGGATCTTGGGAGTGACGAGTGCTTTTCCTAGTTTCTCCAGGAATAGTCGATGTCAGTACAGTTTGCTGGCATTCCACTGCTGGTTGATCTCAGTTCACAGCACATAGACATTGTAAGCAGAAACTTTGACAATGTTGTAGAAAACCACCTAGTCATAACTAAATTTTGCAATCACAGACTATCCATATTTTGATACCATACTTTGCAAATTTGTTCAGCAGACTCGTCCTCTGAATCCACCTCACCATGGGAAAATTGACAAGCTGGATCATTAACAGCATTGTCCTCTGGCTGAGAAGGATTGTCCATCTCTGAAATCTTTTCCTGTACATCACTATCCCAGTTTATCAGCTGCAACAAAACTTTTCCAGCTTTAATTTGTCTGGAGTTCATTCTTGATGTAATTCTCAAAAAAAGTGCATGAAAAGAGTGACAAGGACATGAAAGAAAGTGTCTCTCTTCCACACACACCTGGTTTTCACTGACTATTCAGAAGCAGTAAAAACAAATTATATCAATATTATTATTTTGAATTTGAACTGTACAGAATTTGAATATGTACACCGCAAAACACATCAAAGTGTCAAGATTTTACCCAGTGATTCATGACCCTAGATGAGGAAAAGTCATAAAATTTCATGGAAAAAAATTAAGGGTAACCTGCACTTTGGTCAACACAAAAATCAAAATGGATCAAATTGACCCGTAACATAATATAAGGGTTAAACCAACCATTTAAAAAAAAAAAACATAAAAGAAGAATTAGAAAAGGACTTCAATAAGGTTGCTAGGGAAACTGAATTGGACATATTGGAAATATTTTACTCAGAAGAAAGGACCAGTGCTGTTTTACTGCCTGAGTGAATGGCAACTGTGGGAGCTGGCCTTTGAGACTTTTAATGGCTCACACGACTTGACATGACAAATGTTTGTGTAATTGGACACTTTAGAGCAGTCAACTCTTTTAATATATCAATGAGATTTACTATTGATTTCTAGGCCCCTTGTGTTCCTGTAATTTTTTTCATCAATATGTGACCTTACCTCAATCTCAGCTTTCTTGTTTTTGTCTTTTGACTTGCCCCTTTTGTCTATACGTTCAATCTTGTTGTTCTTCCTCTTAGATGTTTTCTTCTGTCCCGTATCAAATTTAGCAGCCAGCACAGAAGCAACCTGTTCAGTAAGCAACACTATATAATAAGTGTAAAGTCAATTGAAAACTGCAGTCTTAAGTAACATTAACTAATTTGATTGTCATTATATTCCCAAAGTAATTTTGTAATGGCTACCACTCATGTAGATGTTTTTTCTAAGCCACATATTATTTTAACAGAGGTTTAAAATAAGTTTTAACTATAAATCGATGTATAGTTCATGTGCACATTTTTATTTAATGGCACTTTCTTGTTTTATGAACCATAGCTGTCAGGGATAGTATGTTATTGTAATTTACCATTGTGCTACAGAAGTGCAGATATGCCACTGTGTTGAGTTTGGTGTGTAAGAGCTTAAGCATCTTGACCAACCCTTTTGAAACATGTAAGTATACATATATGTATATAAAACTACAAATATAAGTTTTGTCTTCCACATAAATGCCTGCTCTTTTGACTAAATCATTACAGCTGTCAGGGAAGAGGATGTTATAGAAGCAAAGAGTTCTGAGCTTCAGATTCACGATCATGCTTGCTCATTTACATTACACTTGCATTTCCATAAATTAATCGAAACTATTAAACAAGATGACTTACAATTACAATGGACCATCATTTTGAGAAATTGAGGTTTAAGGCTCAGGGTCCCAACATCGGCAACTTGGTCGAACTAGGGCTTTTACCAGCAACCTTCTAATCTCTAACCCAGTACCATAGCCACTAACCATCACTGCCTTTTACATTGCCCTTTGGTCAAGTGTTCAAATACTTTTGACCAAATAGTGTTTTATTTTAGAATAAAAATTTAGAATGTGTTGACCTGCTCTGGAGTCCTTTGTACAAATAGGGAAGCTGATCCTCCATCCTCTTGACTTGGGAAATCTGGGAACTTTCCTGTAGCATCTCTGTTATTCAACAAAAAGTCTAATTTTTAATATCTACCTAAAAGATTATGCATAGTCAGTCACAAAGTACAAATTGTGTGTAAGACACACAACATTTTCTGAGACCACCCACTAAACCTTTGAATTTCAATATTCACGTTTCACTTCAACATTTAACTGACCCTGTTATTATAAAATAAATATCTTCCAATTAACCTTTCAAAAATTCACATTCCAGTACTCGTAGAGCATTGAAAAGCATTAAGTCTGCTTTAAACCAACATGCTTAATATCAGCATCAATTAATTACAAGAAATGATCAACTCATAGATTCTTATGTAATGATGAAGATACATTAGGTAAAGTATAGAATACAAAGACATGAGAATAAACATTGACAAAATACACACCTATATAAAAAGTAAAAAAAAATAGCCTGAAGGATTGGTCATATTTGAACTCTTTGAACCTTGGTTACATTCGCCAGATCTAGCTGTGATCATCAGGGGATTTCTGGTAAGTTTAAAGTAACAGACTAAAAATCTCAGCTCTCACTTCTGCTTAAATTAATCAGAAGCAGGCTGGTTCCACTCCCGCACTAAAAACATGCTACTTCCTTCAGCTTTAGAGATTTGTCTTTATTTATAGCCGATTTACATATTGTTGACATCTGACCATGAGCTTTGAAATCATTTAACGGATGTGTCCCCTCGAAGCAAAAACAAGGTCCATACTTTTTGACTGAATTTTTTGTGTAGAAATCATTAGATCATACCCCTGGAGTAAATAAAATTAGCAGATTGAGTAAGAGACTCATGTTGAATAAAAATAGATGGTATTTTAATTCATTCCAAATATGTTCAATAAATTTAAATCTTTGTGAATAAAACTGATCAAGTCAGACACTTGTGGTGTTGATCAAGTAATAGTCCCACCTAATTATAAAGATGTTGAGTTCAGGTTTAGTTTTTTAAAAGGTAAAAAAAAAGTAGTAGTTTGTAATTTAACATTAGAATATTTTTACTTGAAATTATTTATTATAATCAAATAGATATGGGTGGAGAAGTTTAAAATATTTTTTTAAAAACTCTTTATTAAATGATTAATTTAATTTATACATTTTAAATGACCTCATACGTTCATACATTGTATTAATCAATATCATGCTTTCGGAAATTTTTAAGAAAAGCTTTAGGAAAAGATATATAACATCATAAGCGAGAATAAACAAAACTTGGTACAATCTAAACAATAACATTTAGATAGATACCTGCTTATTTAAGCAAGATTGTTATTTAAGCAAGGCAACATTATATAGTACATGTTACAAGAGAATGGTTTCAATGAAAATAGATGGCAACATGTCTTTCTACAATAGAAACACAAATTAAAAAAAAGCTCAGTATATACATATTAGACAGGCCAAACATTTACCAACATAGTCCAGACATAATAATAACTCCATGAATCCATTGTTAAAACTTATAACATAAATAGGTCAACAGGGTGCTGCTGTACAAAGAGAAACATCTTTCAATAGCCTGACCTTTCTCTCCATGCTAATGTAAATCAACATCCAATGCTTGCATGTATATCAGCCTGCATTGTACTAAACAGACCCATCCAATTATGACCTGCAAATGTATGGACCGAGCACAAACATTAGCTGAACAAGTGTGAACTCTAAATGAGCCCTCAAACACTATGTGTTACATTCCAGTCTCTAAGCTACAGAATCATAGACAAAACAAGCAAAAGATCACATTTGGTGAGGGATAATGCTTGGGCCAAACATAGATGGAGTGCAAAACCTTTGTGAAAAAAGACAAGTGAAGCATGGGAAAATTGAGTAGATTAACTAAACGATACAAGGAAGTGTATCTTTATTTCTGAGACACAAAGTTCCACAAAGTAATACTCAAAAAACAGCTAAAGGCAATGCCAACATATTTAGAAGGTGGTTATATTGTTATGCATGACAGATATCTACAGAAATACAACAAAAGCGGCACCTTTACCAACATTTAAGATTGTTAATAAATTTGGTTACTGAACACAATCTGTATGATAGAATCTCTTAATATATAACAGTTAGGAACCAAGGCTATTTATAAATGACCAAGTATAGTAAAGTAGTCGTAATGTTAGTAATCATAATGTTATACACAAATGTGATAATGCTACACTAGGTCATTTCTTTGCTGCAGATTACCTGCATTCGAGGAACCATTGGCGTATTTGGTCCTGTAGAGTTTCCTTGATATCCAGGCCTTCTACTGCGTGAACTGACTCCTTAGTCGTGAATAAAGCCTTCTGGTACTCCTCTTCATGCTTCTCCTGTATATTTTGCCTTTTGATCTGTGTGTGTGCTGCTTGCAGTAGTGTCGGACTAAGAGTTGGACGTTCAGGTGGAGTCTATAAACAATGAGAAATGGTAAAACAAACTTTTTTTCATTTTTGCATGTATTATAAAGTGCTAAAATAAAACCATTGTTAGATCTACCACTAAAAGTTACTATAAATTTCACTAAAAATATTTTATATAGTAAAATAAAAAATGAACATTATTAGCATTATTATATTGTCAATTATAAATCACCTCTCTGATTAGATGATAAGAGGAGTATAGTGACTAAATGAATCTACTGATTCAGTTTTACAACTTAGAAATGAAGTAATCTTTTTCTGCATCAGCAACGTTAACTCTGGATCTGGTTGGACTGCATTTGTCTCAACTACACTCTTAATCAGGTAGAATTAGAGCAAACTCTGAAAACTCTGAAAACCATTGTATATACAAATAGACTGTGTTGTGTAAAAGAAGTCATTTTAAATAGAGAAAAAAAACCTCATGGGTTTTTGACACATGGCATAATGTTCTGCAAACAGATCGGAATAAACACAATTGATCATTAAAAGTTATCTAATCATCACAAATCAAAATTTTCCTTGTTTGCACTTGTATAACAAAGGTTTGAGGCAACATTTGTAATGTTTATTTTAATTTCCAATGACTACTTTTGTTAATCGCTGTATATTTATTATTTATACTGTATACTAGTTTGTGACTATTTATTTAACATATGGCTAAAAGTGAAAAAACCTGTGTTGTTTGCGTTTCTTAAGAATTACATTATCAGCAATAAAACAGTTTTGATCATATATTTAAATATTACCTGCATACATAATTGGTTTAAGTATTTGACTATCAATTGGGCAATTTGCCATTTACTCAAGGTACTCTATTGGCTTTGGGAAACTACTGGCAACCCAGGAAATTTAGTTATAGTATGCAATTTACTGTCAGTTAACACAAATGATTGCTCATAAAGTCCTGCTTGTTTTACAGCTACCAAGAAATTGTATCATTCAACATCAGAAGGCCACAGACTATTATTAAAAAGACCGGACACACCCAAAGTACTGAAGGGTTGATGCCATCTGGTAGATGTTACAGACAATTAAATACAAGGACAAACTTTTTGTGCAAATTTATATGGAACTATGTCAATACTGTGAAATTAAAAACAACTTTATTGGGTCATGTGCAATCACATTAGTTTCATTTTGTTTGAAAATGAAATCAATATTAACTGCTGGTATATTTGGGGTTCTTGCATATACAGTATACAGAGCATGAAAAGTAGGTCAAAACCTCTGTTATGTGGATGGAGTGTTACTGCAATGACACTAAAATATGATTATTGGCACTATGATAATCGAGAATGTTTTATACACAACACATTTACAACGTATTCTGGTACAAACCATTCCCAAAAATATCATTTCCTCCAGACGCACTTGCTTAGCCCTCTTTCTCTGCTGGTAACCACGCCACACCTAGAAAATAATACAGTAAATACACATCATAGTTACACACTATGGGCCTATAAGGACCAAAGCTATAAATATATTATCAGAGTTTTGATGATTCATTGATTTATTTATTTTTTATTATTTACAAACCATAGACACAGTGTCTGGTCCTGCTTTACCAGGATTACTTTTTGACTGAAAGGAATGTAATTTGACTGGTTACATAATTAAAAAATGATATAAAACGATAAGATTTAGAACAGAACCATGTTGACAGCATCCAACTGGGTAATCCTAAGACTTAAGGCTTTGACTCATAAACACAGAGAAGAAGTTTAAATTTATTTGAAGACTTTGGTGCCTCTGCGTGAGGGTAACCGTGATCCCACCTAAAAATTTAGGGCTGGTTGGATGATAGGGATTATGTCTCTTGGATTCCAAACCCCAGAAATAGAGGAGAATGGGAAGGGCAAATAGAGTGGATATTAATCTTCCTAAACCCACAAAATACTTTGCATATACTTACAGAACTGTGACAAAAAGTTCAACATCACTGACTAAGATGCCTTTGACATAGAATTTGTAGTAACTGCCCTAGTAGATAAAAAGCCATGGTGTTTTTCTACAGAACTGGTTCTCTATTTCAACCATTGTGTTTCTCACGCAATGGCAAGAAGTCTTAGATGTCTTTAATCATATCTACTATCTCTATAGAGATATGTGAATTTCCTGGTTCATTGACCACATTTGACATACAAAAAGGCACATGGGCTCAGATTACATGATTAGGATGGTAGAAAAAGCATAAAATACAAAAGTATTGGCTCTCATATCTCTCAGTGATCTGCAACATGTGAACAAAACAGTCAGAAAAACATTATTCAAGCAGATAATTTAGACATGTATCTTTAATGCATGTGAGGGTTAAATGACGCTAACAATATCTCACAAGTAAAACGGGCGTTAAATTTCACGCTGTGCGTGTGAGCACGAGGCCCATTAAAGTTCATGCTCAGGCTAAATAATTGTCAATTTTTTTAAATATTTTCTTTTTCACTTGACGTGGTAAAATATGTAGATATGTCCATATTGGTAGATTTAGCAATATATAGAATTTAAAAGTTTAAATGTTAATGTATTTTGCTTGTTTTTTGTCTTACAGTTTACTTCTTATTAGTTATGTTTATAGTATCAATATTATTATCATTATTTATTATTTCTCAGTGTTTGATAGATTCTCTTTTTTGCTATAGTCACAGCATATAAATTCAAACTAGCTAAAGTTTTTTTAAAAAAATTGAACAGTCCAAAGACCATTTTGTCCTATTATTGAATGCTTAACTTGTTGTTTTTAATTACTCAGTTGAGTGACAACACTCATTTAGCAGTTTTGGCAGTTTATATGTATCTGTACTAATATTAACTAAAGAATATTTAACTAAAAACAAAAATAACTAGTACTGCCTACTATACGTGAACCCATTTCCATTACAGGTCTCTTTCCTTCCTGGTACGCACCTGTCTGTCTGGGTTTGGGTCTGGCACTTCAGATCAATAGCCTTTTCTTCCTTTGGGTAGGGTGATGCCCATGGCAAGCTTCAAAACAATTTCAGATTCTCTGTGCTATTGTGCTATGTAACAATTTACTTAAATTTTATTTGACACAGTCATAAGCATCTCATAAAGTGTCAAGCCTGGTGCCCTATGGTGTTAAATTTGGTCAAACAGCTAATTCCATTTGATATTAAAATGTTTTTTTTTTTACAAATGAATTTTTTTTAGAAGATTTTATGATACACTTCATTTCCAGAAATGTATGGACCCCTTTCTTATTGTTAATCATTGGTGTTTCAGATGAACTTAATGTTGTATGTATTTAAATACATACAATGAAAGCTCAGTGGTTTTAGCTGCCTGGTTATCAAAAGGTTGATGGTTCAAGGGCCTGATGCAAGGCCCCCAACTGCTCAAAATCATGATCAGTCTTAACTGGATAAAAGGCTACTAAATGCTGGAAATGTAAATACACCAATTGTATAAATTCATGCTTTGGAATTGTATAGAAATTGCTCATTATTAACACATGCACAACATAATAATGTACCTTCTGTATGACAGTGGCTGAAATGTTTGGGTCTTGTGTACTGTTACTTTCTCGATGTTGACCTCTCCTTTCCTTAAGATGGATTTCTTTCATAAATTGTGCTCTAAGTCGTCCCTGCCGGGCACGTTCACTTAACTGTAACAATTGCACTGCTCTTTCCAATGACATCGTCTGCAGTGGAACCTTCAAACAAAGCTACACATCAACATTTACCAAACATGCTAAACAGTGATGTTACCAATCATTGAAAAAATGATTAGCTTGTGTTATATTACTATCCTGATCACATATAATAAATAATAACACACAATGAACACATAATACAAAAGTATCTCCGGTAATATTTATTGAAAGAGATGGTAATCTGATAGGACATTATTAGATAGAAACTGTACAGCTGTAGTCTTAAGGTCAAGGTACTAGA
Organism: Ammoglanis amapaensis; assembly: GCA_028566735.1. Lineage (NCBI taxonomy): Eukaryota > Metazoa > Chordata > Actinopteri > Siluriformes > Trichomycteridae > Ammoglanis > Ammoglanis amapaensis. The sequence goes on from JAOUQU010090146.1 coordinate 11,769, forward strand.
CAACTAATCCAAAGTATGCTGGTTCCATCACTGCTAGGTTGCTAGGGCCCTTGAACAAAGTCCTTAATTCTCAATAGGCCAAAATGAATAGCATCACTGGAATGCAAGCCAACAAATATAGATGACTTATGAATGCCGAAAATGTTTAAATGCTAAAACAGTTCTTTTAATTAGGCTTTACTAAACTACCTGCTTTCTTAAACTTACCCAGCTTTACTAAACTACCTGGCTTCTTAAGCCTCATTATTAGTATACTGTAAAAAAAACTACGGTAAGTGCAAGATATAAGATTGTATACTATGAGGTTTTGTGGTAAATAAAGAAAGTAATTTTTGGTAGAAATAAAATATAGTGAGTTAAATACATACTGATTCTGGATCTATGTTTTTTTTTTTAAGCAGAATATGAGCCAGCATCCTCTCTCTCTCTCTCATGATTTTCATCCTCTCTCTCACAAAATAGCATGGAATAGGCACCTCCAGGTCTTCCTGTGAAAAGCACAAACAATTTAATTTTGACTTTTATTGTACAATAAACATTGTCTCAAAGCAACTTTATAAAATACAGGATCAATAGATACAGAAACCCCTGTTGAGCAAGCCAAGGGAGGTGACTGTGGCAAGGAAAAACTCCCTGAAAATTACAGAAAGAAAGCTTGAGAGGAACCAGACTCACAAGGGCCCATCCTTCATATGTGGTTATTGAGGAAACAGTCACACCAGGGAGGAGCAGCAATATTGGAACTGAAGTCTCTAAACCTCAGTGGGCAAACATGTATTAAAAGTTTTAAGTGCACTAGCCATATTTTAAACAGGTCAAACAAGATAATGTAAATGAATAACTTGCATCAAAAAGCCTGCAGAACTACTTTTTTTTGTTATACTCTACTAAAAACCAGCCCAAGGCATACAAGAACACAACTACTAAGTCAAGTCAAGTCAAGTCAAGTCACACAAGCATCAAAATATCATAACACTGTTTAATAAAATTAAATGATATTACATAAAACTATCTGTATATAAATGTAATAGTTGTGACACCATTTTGACAATATTTTAACCTTTATAAATAATTTAAAAACTAAATAATGAAAACAGGTTAACATTTAAGTGTCTTGTCTGCTGATGTTACTTTCAAACTGTAATTAAAAGTAAAAAGGAGTTCTGTAAGGACAAACATTTTAAACACGTCTAAAAAGTGAAAATAGCTCAAGTAGGTTTTGCTGTGACTCTGTACAAGATAAACGTCACAAGACAAGAAAAACATTTTTTGGAAGTTTTTACTAATCACATTCTACTCAGGAAAAGAACTTTGCAATGGTGCAGTTAAATTAGCTCAACAAAGCACTGGATTGTTTGATAGTCTTACAAAATGTAATATACACAGGATAGATATTTTTTTTTTATAAATTAGTAATTAAACTTTTAAAGGGTTCGTTTCAGTCAAAGAGTTTTTGCAAAAACCATTTGTGTCATTCATAATCAGTCAGTGTGTATTCAAACAGTCAGTGTGTATTTAATTATATACATATGCATTGAGATTGCTTGTACTAAAAGTAACTTAACAGTGAAACCCATGTCTGAAGTAAACAGAGAATACTAGTCAAATAATATGCAAATTAACCTGGGATTTTAATTGCTGTTTGAGTTGTTCTGGTTTCTGTATAGTGTAAAAGCCTACTCACGGGTATCATCTTTAGGTCTTGCAACAAATCATCAAAGTAGTGAAACTCTGAAAACTCGACATCTACCATCTCGTTCTTCAGCTCCACAAGTCTCCCCATGACTCCTTCCAGGATGTTCTGTACCACGCGTCTCTTTTGGGGATGAACCATTTGATCGTAGGCTGCCTCCAGACCTCGGAAGATCTGTAGATAATGGAAGTAAAATGTGGCAAGTGTCTGGAAGACCGACAAACAATCCTTCAGGGGACTGGACTGAGTCATGGGTATCTCGTCTTCTTGCAGATCCTTCAGGGCCCTCTGAGCATCTGCCCAAACTTTGCTATAAGCCCAAAAACAACAAAACAATAAGGATTTATTACATTATTACATTTTATATATCATATATATCATTAACATTAGAAGTCCTTTAATGCAATGCATCATGACTCATATGAAACTCTTATTATATAATACAGTACTTAGATTACCATTTTGGTTGTTTGAATGACAGACCCTCCTAAAACATGTATTTATTATTTATGTGAAATCAACTATATGCTTCAAATACATTATAATGCTTGTTTGGGTCATGTCTATGATCATGTTTACAAATTACAGAACATAAATAAATTATTTGGTGTGGAAGATAAAGTCCTGAAACCCTGAAAACCCCATATACATCTTGAATAAATTAGAACAGCTGTATGCCAGATCTCCCTGGCCAATATCAGTACCTGATCATTACCTGACCTGGTCTTTTCTCGGACTGGACTCATTACCCCAGACACTTTCCATAATTCTTGTAAGAAAAGGCTGACTAGAGATCATTGCTATTATATATGTGATGTCTAACAAGCTCATGGTTAGGTGTTTACACACTTTTATTCATAGAAGGGGGTGATCACCACAAATAATAAAAAATAAAGTATTTAAAAGCTTCTGGTTATAGTTATTTACCAAATAACAGTGGACAGGGACAGTGACGCTTAGTGGGTAGAGCGTTGGGATAGGAACCCAAAGGTTCCACAGCCACTGTTGGGTCCTTGAGCGAGACCTTTAACCCTTTCTGCTCCAGGGGCGCCGTATGTTGGCTGACCCTGCACTCTGACCCCCGACTTCCAGACAAGTTGGGATATGCGAAGAGAAACATTAGGGACAGTGTAGCCTAGTGGGTAAAGCGTTGGGCTGGGAACCCAAAGGTTGAAGGCTCTGCTACACTCCGCTACACTGCTGGGTCCTTGAGCAAGACCTTTAACCCTGTCTGCTCCAGGGGCGCCGTACTGCGGCTGACCCTGCGCTCTGACTATAACTTCCAGACAAGTTGGGATATGCGTTTCGTTGTACTGTACATCTGTATATGTGTAATGACAAATAAAATTTGAATTTGAAATTAATTAACTAATTAGATTCATATGAATCTGTAGTCTGTGAGAATTTGTTCAAATTAAGAGCAATATTATGTTTGAGTATGAAGTTGGAAAGAAACTAAATGCTCATTTACAAGACACTGACACAACTACTTACTGGGAGATTATTGCTACTTATTGCTACAGAATTAGTAAACTTAGTCTACATTTTGCCCAACTTGCCCATAATTTATCTAATTAGCCTGCACAGCAAAATAAAACAGGAAAAGAAGCATGCTTATATAGATAAACATAAAATCCTGTTGTTCATTTTCTTTTATTTCAATCTCTTAGGAACAATACACATTGCTCTGTCAGATGCCTATTCACTCACTTAGCCCTTCTGTGTGTAGGAGTCGTCTTTGTGTATCTCTAAATGAGTTTAGTGCAAGGGTGAAACTAATGTCTTTTCGTATTTTGATCGTGACCATACAGTACCACTTCAACATCCTTGGTTCTAAAGGACGACCAAATCAAAGAAGCAACCTTGTGGGAGTGTGTGGGGGCTGGGGAGGAGCTCATGGGTGGAGATTGTAGGAGTGCTTCAAAAGAAACATTTACAATAGAACTGGGAGGAAACCTCGTCGATACCCTAACTCAGCAGGCCCAAAGTTAGAACAGTTAAACTAAAGAAAATACTAAATGAGTTAACAAAAAATCCTTGCTTAGAATTTTTTTTCTAGTGGAACATTTTGTGAGTTTTGCACATAATCGCTTGTGAAGGTTCTTATTTTTTTACATTCTGCTCACATTGTGGTGGGAATACAAAAGCATTCGAGCCACATGTTGTCATAGGAACTGTGATACAATGTAACCTTTCTCTCACCCCAATTTCTCAAGACAATATGGCTGGTTTTTTTTGTTTTTGACCCAAATGAAACATAAAAAATACAGTATTATTATTTATCAATACATTTACAAAACATGAATATATTATTAGGCTGAAAAGCAACCTAACTGAAATATTCAAGTAACAAACAATATACTAAATATATCAAATTTAAACTATAACCATAAACTGTAAGCTTATTGTACATCCTAATCAAAAAAATTAGTTATTAAGATAGAATAGTAAATGTTTTTTTTTTCTTTATGGTTACATAGATACTTCCTTATATGCATATACATTCTTCTACTAGTCTGTCTGTCTACTAGTCTGTGTCACACACACACACACACACACACACACACACACACACACACACACACACACACACACACACACACACACA
>JAOUQU010090253.1:0-16060 GCA_028566735.1 Ammoglanis amapaensis
AGAAATGTGTTTCGGATAGTGAACATTTCCGATAACGACCGACCTTTCGGAACGGATTGTGGTCGTTAACCGGGGTTTCACTGTATAAGAAATATCCAGACATTTTTTATTTTAATATCCAGACAAACTTTAGTCATTCATTCATTATAATAAATTTAACTTTTATTGATGTGGCATAGTTTTCAGAGCAAATGCTATCCTTAAACTATCATTATTTATCTTGGGACTGGCTTCATAATGAGCTGGTTTTGGAATGCTAGTGGCTATCTACCTATAAGACAATTCAGGGTTTCCAGTTATCCTGGCTGCATGTTTATTTTCCAGGTGTGACAAGTTTATTTTTCTGTTTCACCATTGTCGTATCCTGTGCTTGGTTATTTGTGGGTCTGATTCATTGGTTGAAAGGAAACACCTCTGACAGGTCACCAGTCCAGATCATACTCACACACACTGGGCAATGTTTATAGCACATATTTGGGGGAGAAAACCTGAGAACCCAAATACCCACATACAACACTCTCCTTAGTGTGAAGTGACAGTGCTAGCTACTGCACCACTGTGCCATGACTAAATGACCTAAACCTGATCATTTGACTACGTCCAAGTTGGCATGAAATGTGCATAGTAATAACTGTGGTGTGTAATGATGATAAGAGGTGAGCTTTTCTGTAGAGCCTGGGTGGTATGCTAAAGATAACATATGGCAGTCAGCCAGTTAAAACTGAGCTTGCAGTCCCAAAATTATTAGCTACTACGGCGCAATGAACACTTGATAAATAGCAGTGCATCAGTGGCCATTACATTATACATTGATCAATTATGATTTGTAATATTTATAATCTCTCGTGGAGTTTTGTTTTCTTTTATGCAGACCTGTTCCATGGGTAGCCCTAGTAACCTCTATGGGTTGCTCCTAGTAGGCGTTCAGGGGAGAAATAGTGCAATAATAGGGAAAAAAAACGTTTATATGAAATTGCCAGGCTGACATATGGACCGTTGATTTGATCTTAGTGTGACGCTTGTGAAGCCCACAGTAGTCTGTTAGAGCTTGCGTGAATAGATTCCAAAGTATACTACTCACAAACGATTCAGAATTTTTGGTTTTCAGATGAAATCATCATCATTCTGTTCACATTTTGACATCATGTGACCAAGACGACGCTTAACAATTGAAACTAGAATCTCGTCATTACGAGGCATCAAACTGAGCCACTGTTGCCTTTGGTGGTGATGGTACAGTGTAGGCAGGTTTGTAACATCATTATCCACATTTCATTTCTTATTACTAAGTACATTTACATTGATGAACTAAAGTTGTGTGCATACTCCAACTTTTTAAGTAAGATCATGTGTATTTTTTCACCTAATAATGCAGGAAATTATTTTTTTAAATAATAACATGCTTTATAACCTTGTTTATTATGTTCTCACATTATTTTCACTTGAATCTGGGACCGCTTTAAATTGAAAAGAGGCGTTGCCTTGCAGTCTAATGTTCTTCAAGGCCTCAGTGAATTATTAAAACTTAACAACGCCAACAACCCAGTCGGTCAGCCACACAAAGATTGTTGGACATTTATTTTTTAGGAGGGAAGGTTGAATGGGGTCTCTTTCTTTTGCTGCCACTGTGATTTGTGATCTCTTGGAATGATCTGGAGTGCGGGAGAGAGAAAAATGTTGGTTGGAGCCTTGGATTTTCGGGTCTGTATATTTGGGGGGATTTCTGGGGTCACATTGATAAGATTTGATTATGCAAGCTGCAGTCAGTTTAACAGAGAACTGTAACTGACCAGATTGAAAGATGTAGGGATCAAATTTTGGTCACACAAAGCTTTATGGTTCCAAAAAGCTTTGGCCGCTTTGACGGCTAAGTGGGTAGCACATCTGCCTTACAGCAAGAAGGTTCTGGGTTCAATGCCCATGTGGGGTGGTCAAGGTTCATTGTGGAGTTACAAAAAGATGATGTGAAGTGAATTGAAAACAATTTATTATTTAATGATTATTTTTTGATATGATTTTGTGAGCTGATGAATCTTGTGTAACCTGTACGTACAGTGTACAGTACATTCAAATTAACAAACTAATGTATATTTCAAATTTGCTAGATTCAAATTACCAGAGCTCTTCTAATATATAGATTTTATAGAGATATTGCCTTGAAATTAAATGGGATGAAGTAAATAGAAAAGAATGGTAATGGTTTATTTATTTCTCCTTATCTGGAGAAAGTACTTTAAAAGTGTGACACTGTTAAGACTGGTCTTTCACGCAATTTTGAAAAAATAAAAAGCTATTAGTTGCTTATTGGTAAACAGAGGGGAGATTGTGCCGTACATTTTTTTTGTAATGGATACTGTGCAAACACATTAATAATTCTGGAGACAGGTGCATAATAGTGCTTTCACTGACACCTTTAAATGTATTGTTAATTTAGATGATTTTATTTATTATTATTAGCATCATGATTATGATTATATTTTTCTTTTTAAAGTCATAATGAAAACTCATTTATTTCAGATTTTACAAATGTTTTGAAATATTGTAAAAACATTTAATTGATTTTTTTCTGATTGTTCAAATTTGGTTGCTTAAAACCACGTTTATATAACAATAGACATAAACATTTATCTATATGTTTATAGAACGTTTATTTTTAACATTATAGTGAGAACATTTATTCATAACTGGAGATATTTACATATTGTACCTAGCATGAAAGTTGTTGGGAATGTTTCCTGTTAGCTGTACTGCGGCATTTAATTCAGGTTTATTACATTTCATTTTAAATAAATAGTCATTAGTATGAGGTTAATCTCTTTTTGAAGCTTAAACAGCTTCCACTCTTTCTGGGAAAGCTTTCTTAAATAGTGTGTTTGGACATTTGTGCTCAATCATGGAGAAAAGCATTTACGAGTGTGTAATAGGGTAGACGTCAGGACTCAGTGTTGAACAGCCCAGTTCTTTCACACACTTTCTCACCCTTTTCTAATCTGTTCGCTTTAAGTTAAATGGGTGGCATGGCAGCGGCAATTGGGGTAGTACTGTCGTCTCACATCAAGAAGATCCTGGGTCTGGTCCCCAGGTGGGGTGGCCTGGGTGCTTTCTTTTCATGTCTGCATGGGCTTACTTTAAGTGCTTGAGGTTTCCTCCCACAGTCAAAAATCATGCAGTTTAATTGAAGATAATAAATTGCCAATGACTGTGTTTAATATGAAGTTTATGAACTTTGTATAGGGAGCCGGATGCTGTCATTAATGTAAGCAATGTTTAAAACATCAGGTTAAAAATATTATTCAATAATACTGAATCAATCCCACAAAGCTGGAAGCATACATTTGTCCAAGATCGTTTAGTATGGTAAAACATTATGATTACTTGTCCTTTGATCGAAGCGGTCTAGACCAACAATTTGAAAGAAAAAACAATGTACAACAAACCACACTATACAACAATGCAGGTAATATTCTCCTAGTATTAACCATAACTGGGTTTGTTCAATACTCATCAGTATGATGAATACAAAACATGATTCCACTGCTAAATGGAATCCAGTTTTACATTTACATTCAACATTACAACTGTGTTATCATTTTAAAGTATTTCTGGTGTTACGCTGTGATCAAGTATTTTCTATTTCTATTTTTTTCATCTGTTTCTCAGAACTGTAAAATTACTCTTAACTAGTTTGTTTTCTGTCTGATAGAGATTTGAAGTTTTTAGTTTAAACCAGCCACACACACACACACCAGCACACTAATCGTGATGATCCTGAATAGTATTCGTCATATTTCGATAGTAAGAAATTCTCATTCAATCAAATATGATGGTAAAAACTTAGCTGAGCAGTAATAGCATCCCAGAGTTCCACAGTTTTATCTTTATCTGTACATGTGACTTTTATTGTGTGAGTGTGTAACATCCTGGCCGTGAACACACTCATCCTTTGCACACTAATGCAACGTCAGACAAGTCTCTACAGTGCTTTTGTGTGTGTCTGTGTGTGTGTCCAGAAAAAAAATCAAATCAGGCTGCAAAAGTAGCGACTAAATTATATACATGTCCTTTAGTATGTGAACTCTGACAATAAGGTCTCATATACAAGTATGGCTGTAAGGCTAAAATTAAGTACTCGACTACTACTGTGGTCCTGGGTTTGAATCATCTGAGTTGCTATCACTCAGAAAGCTTTACATACATTCGCACCAATGAATAGGTTGGTGAGAGGGTTGGTGGTGGCGACTAAGGTGATCATGATGGATTGTATCTCTTGTGGCAATGATTTGCATTTTGTGATTCTGGTCAAACTTGAGCCACCATGACTCTGATGAAGATAAAACTATGGTAAAACAAGAAATGGAACCTCAAATAAAAACTTAACTGACAACTTTAAGTTCAACCATCTTTATTATCTTTAACAGATTTTTTTGCGCAGATGGCTGTTGCAATGTTATAAACTACGTTATATGTATTATAATGTATGTATACGTTATATGTATTATAATACACATGTATTGGACATTCTCTACATTTCTCTCTAATACCATCTTTACGGATTGTAAGGATATTAATATAATAGGACACCTTCACTATACAATATGGCGCATGAGAAAATGAATTCAAAAGAATGGAGATTTTTATGAACTTGAAAAAATTGTCATTGACGTTTACATTTTATTAAGATGCACAAGTGTATTTATTTATAATTTTATTATTTTTGGTAGATGGAGGGAGTTTTTATTTGATCTGCAAGCACATTGTGCCATCTCAAATTATATATCATATAATTATATATTATATATAAATCATCTTTTGCTTTATTGGACTTCAAACTTTTTGCGATTCTAGAGCTGCACAAACACTTCTGAAGTAAATCCAGATAAACACAGATACATGTGTGTGTCTGCATGTGTGTGTGTGTGGGGGGGTGCATTTATACATTCAAGTCCAGGGCAGAGTGAATCAGATCGTTCACACTAATTGTTGTAATGAGGACAAAACTGAGAGAATAAAGGAACAGCGGTGATGCACACATCTACATCTTCTAATCACTAACAGCTTAAGGATGTTGCTTAAAAATGAACATCTGGTGCAACAGCACAAATGCTGGCAGGTTCCGCACGCTTCTTCATTATGCTAGTACTTTTTACTGTCAGTGTGTAATGACCATCACTGATCACACTACTTGTTTCATAACAACTGGTGGAAGTGCATGTCTGTTCATTTAAGGATCGCAGAGGTTCAGATTCCTTTTGAAAGGAGCTCTTCCACTACAGATTTGCTTTTCAACTTACTTGTTGCTATGCCCAAATGACTCGCCTCGCGAATGTACCATATGTGTGTAGCTGTGTGATGACATTAGGTAAACAATTCAGAATATATTATCCAGATATGGGATTTGACCATTGTTATAAGAATAAAACAAATATTAATGTTAACTGTTATATTGCCCTTCTCTAGTTAAGAGAAAATACATCTGCGTTCGTACAAGAGGCTTAAAAACAGCCAATCCAAGAGCATTATTCATTTCTCTTTGTTGCTAATTGGCTGCTGTCCTGTAAGTGAAGATTAAAATAGGGCTTGATTGACATTTTTCTTCGAGTGAATTCTGATTGTATTATTAATAATGCCTACTTTATTAGCTGATTCATTTATAACCTAGCCTCTAGAAGACACTAAGCCATCCGTTTTAGTGCCTCAGGTACTTCCCTTTCCTTTTACAGTCCAAGAAAATGCAGTAAGGTTAACTGAAGACATAAAAAATCGTCTGACCCTGATCATGACTTATTTAATGAATAACTATTGTGTATTTGTCATGAATGTAATAACAAAGTAATATAGTTATCCAATGTATCTGCTAGTCATATGTTTGTAGTCTGTTAGTAGTTATTAGTACTCTGTACTTACACCTACTTATATAAATACACCTCATTTCATATGCATATCGTGTAGCAGCTGGGAAATGCATAAAATCGTTCAGGCGTGTTGCAAGAGATGCAGTCTGGGACACAGGGGGAAAAGCAGGGTGGGTCTTACACACACCGGTGACTCCACATACACAACTGGTTGAAACATGTGCCGCCCTGTGCTTTAAACATCTTTACGAGCATACCAAGTCATTTAATGATGCCAAACATGCTTGAAAAATGTGCTGGTTGTGTTTCTGTTGAGCTTTATAAGGATTAAATGTCAAAATATGTTTACTAGTATCTATTCAGAATGAATGCTATATGGCCAGATGTATGGGAGAGATCCTTCCTTATGATTTAGGTGAGGTGTTTGGACCTCTCATTACTAACAGGCATTCGTTATATTAATAAAAATTCATAAAATTGATTGCAATTTTTTTTTATGGGGAAAATATGGCTGATTTTGATATATGTTAGCCCACCGCACGGTAGTGTAGTGCATAGAGCTGTCACCTTCTGGGTTTTTCTGTGCATATTTTTTATTTTATTTTATATTTACATACAAAAGTGAACATGCACTAGGATGTAGCAGTGAGCATGCATTACCCGGCTTAGTTGGCGGCCTTTGCAATGGCACCTGTGGAGCAGATAGTGGTAAGCTGCCTTGCTCAAGGACACTTCAGTCGTGACCTGCTTGGCATATTTTGGGATCGTAAAATGTATCAGAAAATGTTTGCACATTAAAGGACATGTCTTGTCATTGCAGAAATGAAAAGTCAGGGGTTATTGTCTTATTCCTAGTGCTGTTCTATCACTAGTTTTAGCTTTAACGTCTTTCGATTTGTCAAACTCTAGATATTCAGTGTGATGAAGCTGTTTAGAATAATGAGTGCTGTATGGGTGTGATTGATCTGGATCACTTGCAGATTGATCTATACATCCTTTCCTGTTTTAGTGTTTTTGTTTGTGTCTTTATGGAATTTGCATTTATTTGATCGGTTTGGTACTACAGAAAATCTTGGCTTTGGCTTGAAATTAATTCCTTTGGAATGAGTGTACAACTGATTGCAAGTGATCCAACATTGGTATGCTACACAAATGTTCTTTCGTCTTTTTTTGAGATGGTATATTGTGCCAATTCTTTACCAGATGAGCAAAGCTGTAATCTTTGCTAAAGACTTCCTCCATAAACCTGCAGGCAAAAGAAATCCTCTGCAAATCTTCACTACTGGAGACATGCCAAAAGATGTTTGTGTTCTAGTCTGCTCTGCCGTTGTTACAGGGAAATAATGCTCACGGCTCAGTATACACACCAGTATACATTTCATAAAGCCCTGGCTATATGTAATTAAATGCTTAACCATAACACAGAGTACATACATACATGCGGATACATGCAGAAAGGCCGCAGCTCATGAACGGTCAGGAATGTAACGGTCTATTGTGAAATTTGACAAGTGCACAAACCTTCCCTTCCTTCCTTTTAGCCTGCAAGTGCTTATGGGTAGAACAGGAGACGGCGTTTCGAGTTTCTGCTGCTTGCAGAATGCCCTCTGACTTAAACATACATTTCTCACACCAGGGTCAACTGAGAAAACACAAGCATGCACACAAGTCACAATTCATTCAGGAGAGTCAAGAAGAGCATATCACTAGTAACACTTCTAAAGTTCAGTATCTTTTGTTGTGTCTCTTTGCAAGCGCATGATCAGATTTCAGGTTTTTATTACCTGATTATTCAAGTGCTCCAAAGACAAGTTATTCAGTATGTGTTCATCTCCTACCTTTTCTTTTGTTGAAAACTGTAAAAACCCATAAATCTTAACAAAAAAACAACCTTCAAATTGCGACGGTTATGCTACACGACTTCAAAGTCGCTGTACTATTCTCATACAACCTGAGATTCTGTGACTAATCATTGATAAGGGAAACTCGTTACATGATCTTTCAACGAATCACTCACAAATCTTTCTGGTCTGTCAAACTACTCTTTGTCACAACGAAATTTAAACACCATTTTTTGTTTACTGCTGTACATTCAACTAGGATTGATATAGCTGGTAAACAGACTTTGTATAATAGTAATAATAATACAATTTTTATCAGGGTTTGGCATTGAAAGTAGGGCCATTCCAAGTTAGTTTTACAGATTTTATGAGTCAGCCACACTCGACCATCTCGGTGAATGATGATTTTAAAGGCTAATTAAATCCTTAACAGTTATACTCTGACTAAATACCTGCAGAACTGATCCGTTTATCAGTTTTGTTTATACATAGATGCCCAAATACTGGGATTAAAACATGAAAACTACATTATCAATACATTTTTTGTACAGTTGTCCTATACAGTGGCTGGAGTTTTCTGTTTCACAAGGGGCCATGGTACAAAGATGATAATGTTATATTTGAAATCATATAAATATGGAAAATTGTTTATTGCTCTAGCTGCTACCGGTAAAAAGTTATGGGTCCTTTAACATTGTTGTTCGTTACGTTGCCAGAACCCCTAACCATTTTAAATCATCATAACTCAAGAAGTAAATGTGGTTGAACAGTAGTATTTGGCATATTCATTTTATAAGTTGTGATAATAAGAACTTGATTACCAAAAATAATTTAAATCTAATTATGAGATGGTCAAGTGCTTACCACCTGTTGAATTGACGTGGAATGACTTGGACTGTCAATCAGACTATTGGTTTGAATCCAGGCTCTGATTTACAGCAACAGTTAGCCAATGATTGTACAAATTTGACAAAGTTATTTTATTTCTGTAAAAAACTGTGTGCTCAACATGTGAGGTTGGTCTGTGTTCCAGATGAGCAATTTTTTATTATCAGTTATCTAGTTTTCATAGATTAGCAGTGACCTTGAGCATGTAAACATACTTTTTCATTCTGTCTTTTGCCATGCTTAATTATTACTAGGGTTTATGATCAATGCTACATGCAAACTGGTTTGATTTTATGAAGGCTTTGTGTGCTCAGTATTTGGCGTGTTTGCTCGGCTGATCCTTGCCACAGCAGTGCTACCGATAAGCAGCTTAAAGGAAATAAATTCATTAAAGAACGGAAAACGTAGGCGGATAGTCTAAAAGGTGTTTGGCAGCAGGATGTACTAAGCTGAGATATGCTAGATCTTTCTGCAACCTTTAAGTCACTTTTTGTTTCTTGGAAAGCTGTTCATAATCATAAATAAGCTTGTGTAGAGTTGTGAAAGTGTTGATATCTTCATGTGACATTTATTTTGCTATAATTTGGATAACGTGATGATCGTTGGCTTGTTGTCTGTCCTTTTTGTTTCACGTTTGATATTTATACAAATTAATGCATTGAAATAAACAGAACGAGTAGAAATTGTCAGTTGAATGTTGAAAAACGTTTTCCCACAAATCTTTTAAAGATTGTCCTGTGTATATATTCACATGCTCTGTTGCATTGCAGATGCCATTATCTAAAGATTTACAATTAATATTCTGAACATGATAATATCAAATCAAATCAAAGTTTATTTGTCACATACATAGTTTTACACAGGACAACCGGCAGTGAAATGCTTTGTAACTACTCCATCCTAACACTTAAAACTTAAAATTACGGTTAACAAGCTAGAAAAATAGAGTATAAATGAACCTAATAATTGTAAACAATGTAAACACAAGGGTAATTGTAAACACAATTAAATTGTAAACACAATTAAAAAGGTAACAAGTAGGAGATGGTAAGTCAAAAGAGAATAAACCTGTTTATATATGTTTAAATAAAGTGACTGGTTGAAAGTGACTTAGTGTCCATGTATGGTAAAGTGACAGTGCAATGCAATAAAGTGTCCCAATGTTGAAAATAAAGTGTCCAGCATGGTAAAGTGACAGATGGTGAATTTCTAATGTCACCATCAAACTAATTGTGAAAATGTACTTTAATTGCTATTTCATTTTAAACTTATAATGTCTTGTATGATACCCTGCTTGACTCGACTGAGCATTTCCTTGTGTTTTGGGTATCTCGTAAAATGTCATCAAATGTATCTCAGCTGTCCAACTACAGGGTAAAAACATTAATCCTCGTATTTATAAAATAAATCAAAATGCTTAAAAGATGTACAAAAAACTTTTACAGTTGCAAAAAGTGTAAAAGCAGCGCTAAGGAAAAAAAAAACATTTAACAAAAATTAAAGTAAAAAAAGCATTCAACTCATATTGGAAGTTTAGCCACTTGCATGTAAAATGTTGAAAAAAGAACTACAATAAAACAGTGAATTATTGACCTACATTTAACAACCCTGCATTATTCTGCTGCCAATAATTTTTTGCTTTACCTCCATCACAGACTGACTTGGTATCTTGTACTTAGCCGTCTCAGTATTTTCCGGACTTTTTTCTGCCAACCATATGGCTGAAGAGAAGCCCACCTGTATAAACAGCAGGTAGATCCTGTCTCTGCTATGGACTTACTCTCCCAGTTTTGTTTTCTTGGGCACATTAACTTAAGGAAGTTCAGTTTGACGAAGGGGTTTCCCTTTTCTCCTTCTGAGCTATTTGTTTGTTTTAGTCCCTCTCTTATACTGCATATTGACTTGCTTCAAGCACTGCTTTCGCTCATCGCTGTTACAGAGCTTATGAAATAGAGTTTAATTTTAAAAGATGGATATATTAAGTAGTTGTACGGTAAGGTGGCTGAATGGGTAGTTGGATGGACTGTGTCAGTGATTCGGCAGACTATAAGAATATCTAATCCTAAAAATATCTCAAAATAGCCATTTTTTAAACAATCAACTAATCAAAGTAAAGTGTGGCCTGTTTTCTTTAAGCGTTTAGCTTTATCTTTGCAAGTTGCTTATGTTGGGTCTTTAATCAAGGCTCTTAAACCTCAGTTTCTCAGACTGTATACTGTCGCTTTGGATAAGTCAATTGACAAGCATGGAAAAGTAGGTAGGATGGCGGAACAGATCCTGCAAAATGAATTCATAGAAAAGCATCGATTTCAACTCTTGTCTAAAATACATGATGAAGAGGACCACACATCAAGTGACATGCTGTCTGTAGATTTATCTGTGCTCATCAATCGACTTATTGTAGCTTAATATTAAGGCGATGAAATGTGTTTTTAAATAAACTATTTGTGCACTTTTAAAGTTTTTCGTGCTTTGTTATAAATGTCAGGGTTCTCAGAATCAATGTCCTTGACGTGTGGCTCTAACAGTGTAATATAGCGCTTTATTTACATGGCCAGTGCTATGTTTCTAGTGCCTGTTGGGCACATAGACTGAAAACGATGTATTTCAAAATGCTGGGGGCAAATACAAGCCATGTATTCTAAAAAAAAAAATATTCATTGTCATGTTATAATACAACAAAATCCCTTTCACATCAGATCTGCTTTCAGGAGCAATGAGCAACAATAATGCCTAGAAAATTGTCTATGGAAATGAATGTGCCCAGAAAGTCTTCCAAGTTCCAAAAATATCTTTGTTGGCCTGGTGAGCTGTTCGAGGTGTTATACTACATTTTACTACATAGGGTTACTGGACACACCAAGGCACTGAGCCAGTTAAAGCACTAAAAATAAGCCAATGAGTGCTGAATATTACTGGTATGAAAGTAAAGCTTTCTGTCTGGAACAGTTGTATAAATGCATTCATCAGCCATAAACTTTTACCACTTGTTGGGTGTGTTATTGTTTTTGCGAGTTAATGTCTACTGTAAAAAAGGACTACACACATACATTTGGTGCTATACAAATACGTTCGACTGTTAAAACAAAAATGATCTAATTTATTTATTTATAATCGACCGTTAACCGTTGGTTAGGTCTGACAGGAATACCTTGAGCATTGACAGAACATCAATTCATTGCAGGGCTTTGGCCTCTTGGAGTCATTGCCAGTCATGTCTGTTTCCTGACCGGCTTATAGTACTGATAGTGGTGGGTGGGTGGGTGTAATAAAACAATGTGTCACTCGAATATAACTATTAAAATCATACCCATTGACAGGTACAAAAAACTTTTTAAAATATATCTTAAAATTCAGATATATTTAATTTGACAATTTAAACTCAAATTAGACTCAAATTCAAACAATGTCTACATAGAAATTGGTAGCCAGCAGAGATTTCTCTTTCTGTAATCCATCTAATTTATCCTTGTTTGGTAGTGAAGGTGTATTGCTCAACTCTATGAGGAGTTCATGAGGACTCTTTTATGGAAAATGCATCAATAAATGATGTCCTCCTTTCCTATTTCTGTCAGCTTTGATTGGCAGTGGGTAGTAGATGTAGATGTACTTTAATAACCTTTTTACACAGTGGGGACACATTTAAAGTAGATTTATCTTACTTACCGTAGCAGGAAATAACATGCATCATTGACTGGAGTGTCAAATCTTATTTTGCACAGGATGACTTCAATCTATTGCACCACATGTTTGCCCAATGATGAATTTTGCACATCCTCAGATAACATACAGTGAGTTAAGCTGATCCATCGTTTATATACGTATTTAGCAAAAGACTCTTTTGGTTACTTCAGACAGTAATGACTGATATTGTATATGACTAAATACTTTTTTGGAATTTAGTCATATACAATATGACATAAGGTACTTGGCACTGATTTTGCAACATCTCTTGGGGTAGTGTGGAATCTGTGCCAGAACAAGTATGAGTCTAACTGACTAACTTAGAAGTGATATGTCTATAGACATCCCAGTCTTCTCTTCAGTCATATACAATAAAACACCCAGGAGAAGTTCCATTCATCATCTTTTTTACACTGGAAGAAGTGAGGTTGTGAATTATTTGATCCATTCTCCCTCAAGCGCTAGGTCTGGCTTACACGCCCACACTGGGTTTTTGAGGTCACAGTGCAGGTCCCGTAGTAACACAATAAATGTTTTTGAACAGGGACCTGCCAGGAATATGTCTAGCAAACGGGAGGTTTAAACCACAGCAGCAAAGACCTGCAGGCCATCATGGTGACCTAATGGGAAGTATCACATGCCGTCATAGAAAAATTGATGCTGGTGGTCTAGCTGTACAATTTCGGCCAGAATTTTCACTAGACAGCTGGACACATGTGTACAAAAGCATCAAGGTTCAGACACTACTAAAAGCAAGAGAAATATGTCTTTAAATGTGTTTTTAAAACATTAACTAATGCTGGGGGTCTGGTTTTAATACGGAGTTCATTCCACAGTCTGTGAGCATTAGCTGCAAAATCTACATCATCGTTCAAATGTTAATGACTTTTTGGGGCATAAACCTTGGTTTTAAGGACCTTAGAAATGTTTCATTATTTAATGGACACAGTTACTGTATGTTAACCCTTAGTGGGTGGACATAAAAGGTCAGTAATGTAAGCTGCAACCTAGTGTTACCTCAGGCTGCTTGGTAAACACTAAAATTAGTAAATTGTTTAAAAATCTTATTTGCAATCAGTGACGAAGAAGTAGATTTGCTGGCATGATTCCGCTGGAACCCTAACAGTTGCTGTACTATTCAAAGTTTTTTTTTTTATTGACTAGACACACTAGACTAGACCCACACTATAACACCACCACCAAAGACAATGGCTGATGCAAAGCCTCCAGTCCTTGATGTCTCTAGCATCGTTGGCAGCTATCATTTTTGCTCAACTTGAATCAAGTGAGCCCGTCAGTTCATTATCCAGTGTAAATACCCCTGTGCCATTCTGTAACTCTTTTAGTCTTTGTATATCTTTGTTTCAATCTTCTGATGACACTATGTGACACAAATCTCAGGGGCAATTTCTGTCAACCTACAGACAAGGACATTGTGGCTTGTAAAATAGCATCTCAAGTTTCAAGGAGACTTAGAGAGAATGCAGCTATGAGACCAGGTCACCACTAATGTAGCACTACTATGAGTCCTGTGTCTTGCTGACAGTGAAGCGTCCTAAGACCATTTGTGTATGTGGTTACTTCTTGTCGAAGGCAGTGGGTTTGCTCAAAATGTCCACTGGCATAAATAAGGAACTTTATCAAAACATCCTTCAAGAAACAACTTCTACCTACAATATAGGCAGGTGCAAATTGGAATTGAATAATGCTTTTTTTAGCATGATGGAGCACCATGCGACAAAGCAAAAGTGATAACCAAGTGGTGATGACATAAACATTAAAATTGTGGGTCAATGACTAGGAGACTACCCATATTTAAATCCCATTAGGAATTTGTGGTCAGTTTTCAAACAGCAGTTAGACAAACAATACACAGAAACTGTGAACAACTCCAAGCATTGATTAGGCAAGAATGGTTTTGATTCAAGATTTTGGGCACAAGCTGATATCTAGCCACGGTGAATTGCAGAAATCATAACAATGTAGGATTAACACTGTAAGTCTTTGCTCTTATGCAAGCGTCAATTAGCGGGGTTCAAGTGTAGGAGCTATATAATGTTTCAAGCACCCCTTTGTGGTAAATGTAGTTCATATATTTTACAGATCTTCTGTGTACCTATTACAATGAGCCTGTAAGGTTTGGTGAAGTTTGGTGAAGTTTTGCCATTTAGAAGCTGAATTGTGATTGGCTATCTGGTGGCCATGTTTGCTAGATCACCAATTGTCACTTTAGTATGTGTAATCAAGCTGGCTCAAGTGTATGTATGGCAAATTTCAGATTTTTAGCTCGTGCAATTCTGGGTCTATTGAGTCATGTCAGTTGTAGCGCCTCCTATTTGTTTATGTGACTTCACATATATGTTATAATTTTACTGTTTATGTCTTTGTTGTTTTATTGTGTCCTATTTGGTCTGGGTATGTCTTATATATGAAAATATATGAATTTGTGTGGCTTTGTGAGATTTAAAATTGGTATTTTATTATATAATATTTTTATTTTTACTTTGTTGTAAAGCATTTTGTGTTCTGTTCTAAAAAGGTGCTATATAAAAACTTACTTACATATCTTAACTGTGAACTGATTTTTACAAAATTTCTAGGGCTTCGAAAACAATGTGTACTGATAAGAGGTACCAGGTTTGGTCGTGTTTGAACATTTACTTTTGAAGTATTTTTTAGTTAGAAGAATCAGCTGCTGAGATGTCTCATTTAGATTTTTATTCAGTTGTGTACACATTCTCATACAACTTTTTAAAGGGTGTTAAATATTTCAAATTGTATCCATAGGTATATTAAGGAACTCCTGGCATAGTATAAGCAAGACGACTATAAACAGATGGATGCATTACATACTGTTTTCATACGGATGCAATTAGATGCAACGGGAGCTCAAGTGGCCCATCTGTAAGAAATGTAATAATGCGAACATTTGGTTCAGATTCCAGACTAGATTACTTTGTAATCACAATTGTAAACTATTGTGTGATTCATTTTTGTTCATTAGAAAGACAAAAATAACTGCTGGAATCTTGAGATTAATAAAAATAAACAGCATTTTTGTTCTAACTCAAGATAAATTAGCTTCTTAAAGGCATTTTTCTGTGTCAGTGTGTATATTTATATCCTTGTGGTTTACCATATACACAAATCCATATATTTAAAAATGACCGATTCTAAAGTTCACGAGGTCCTCTGGACAATATGACTCTAATTATAGACTTTTTCTCCTTTTTAGAATTTTCTGTTTAGCTCAAAATAATTACAGCACTTTGAATCGAGATCTGGACACACAGCTCTTGTTTGCATCTTGGACTGAATGAATAAAAGCTGTGTGTAATACGGCTGATCTGGACCATGAGTCTGGGCATCTGTGTTGCATTAGACTTTCATTACTATATCTTAATGTTTTAGATCTGCTCTCAAATCATTCAAGCTCAGTAGAGTCAAGCGTGGCACTCAAATCAGTGCTTGACCTTTGATATTTTCTTGACCAAAGCTGTTACGATTTAATGAGTTCATATTTAAAATATTTATTAAAGGCTTGGAAAACATAATTCACTGCTAGTAAATATTTATGAGTAGAAATTACTGATAACACTGGTAATAGTGAAAATTGCATGCTACGTGCCACCAGATTCTTGAATGATTTAATTCAAAGAAATGTATAAACAAATTTTGGGTTATGAATCAAACTGTCATACAAGTGAAAGATTGACATCACACGCACGCACACACACACACACACACACACACACACACACACACACACACACACACACACACACACACACACAC
>JAOUQU010090360.1:0-16055 GCA_028566735.1 Ammoglanis amapaensis
CTGGTTCCTCTCTAGGAATTCTCCTCGACAGGGGTTTCTGTTCATCCTGCATTTTGTAAAGTTGCTTTGAGACAATAATAATAATAATAAATAATAATAAATAAAGTTGAATTGACTTGACTTGTATGTGTGTGTGTGTTTGTTGCTGTCTTTTTTAATGATATTCTTTTGAACTTCTCTATAACTTTTGTGTATTAATAACTGTTGTATAACTTTGTTGTACTCACTTGTTCATTTATATTTTGTATTTTGTGTGTTTATTTCATCATAACACTTTGTCGCCCTCTAGCGTTCACAGGCCGGCATTACAAGATTTATAGCATATCTTTAATATATAATATATATATATATGTACTCGTCATTATTAGGATTACAGAGTAAAATAATGATATAATCAAATAACATAATCAATTATAGTCAATATTATGATTATATCATATATATAATATATAAAACTCATTGTTAAGATAAAAGTGTGTATGTAATATGTAGTAGTCATTATTAAAGTGTGTGTATATATTATATAATAGCTATTGTTACGATTAAAGCATGTATTATAACGTGTATATATGTCTATATGTAATATAGAATGTATAATAGTTATTATTATTATGATTATAGTGTGTATTTAATATATCATAGTTTTTGTGTCTGTGTTTTATTTACCCATAAGACTTTGTCGCGCTCTAGTGTTCATAAGCTGGCTTTACAATTTCTAATAACATTTATATAACTTAACATTTATATTTGTCATTATTATGATTATAACGTATAAATAATAAATAATAGTCAAGTCAAGTCAACTTTATTTAATAGCGCTTTTTCAAATAGATATTGTCTAGTCCTTATTGTCTAACGTATCTATATAATATAAATTATTTTGTTTGCGTGTGTTTATTTAATCATGTTACTTTGTCGCCCTCTAGTGTTCATAAACCGACTTTACAACCTTTATTGTTTTTTTTAGAGATTATAATATATATTAGTCTTTATCATAATTTTTAACGTACATATAATAAATAAAAGTCAATATTATGACTCCTACGCATCTGTATAATAGAAATTAATATGATTATAACTTATATCTAATATATTATTATGAATATAGCGTGAATATTATAGGTATTGTTATGATTTATTGCATGTATAGCAAGTACATAATAATCTATGATAGGCATTATTATAATTTTAACAGATGTATAATATTTTATATTCATTATCGTAAATATAACGTACATATAGTATTCAATATGTTATGATTATAACGTGTATATTATCTATAACAGTCATTACTAAGATTATAACAGATATTAATATTCCACATCTTGATTATAACGTGTATATTATAAAAAGATAATGTAATAGGTATTAATATTTATGTAATATGTTTAGTTATAAGCTTTATTAAGGACGCTTGAGCGAGCACGAGCAGTGACGTCACGCTGCGGCAGAGAGTGCGCGTCCCCGCGTCAGGGAGGGGTCGCTCGGGAACGCGCACTGAGCTGCTGGTGCTGCTGGTGCTGCTGGTTTGACGGTCTGGTTCGTTTCTTTTTCCTGTCGCCTTTTTGTTTTCCGGTTCCAGATCAAAGCAAAGATGCGTGAGATCGTTCATCTGCAGGCGGGACAGTGCGGGAACCAGATCGGAGCCAAGGTGAGGGGTTCCAATTCAATCTCTTCATCATGTCTGCGGGGGGTCCGGAGCCAAGCACTGATGCTCATATATATACACACGTCTGAAAGGGCAGAGAAAAAAAATATTATTATTATTATTATAAATAATATTATTTCCATTTTAACCTATTCATTTCCAAAATATGATCATATTTCAAAACCATATCACAGAAACCTCATATTCGGTTGTTCTGATAAACCTACACATGTATGTTTATTAAATTAAATGTCAATTATGATCATTTATTTTAAAAAAAAACTTTATTATTAATACAGGCTACAGATTATATTCTGTGTTGGTTGAAGTCTTTGTGTCTGGTGTAGCGGGGGGGGGGAGCCAGAAATGCTCAATAAAACAATATTAAAAAAATAAAGAAATAAGGGTGTTTTGATTGGTTTGCTTCTTTATTTGTATAAGTATTTAAAAGAAATCTTGTTAATGTATTAAGGTTTGGGATGATGATTATAAGATAATATAATGTTGTACATCATTCACTTTCATGAACATATTTCTTTCTTGCATTATTATTATTATTATTATTATTATTATTATTATTATTATTATTATTATTATTATTATTATTATTATCTATAGTAATAAAGCCGGTTAAAGCCGGATCGCTCTGGTTCCATTGTGTCTGGAGAGGGGTGTGGTCCTGCTCTCAGCTCTGTAGATGCTTCACTGAATTCATTCATTCATTCATTCATTCAGGGATGTGATGAAATGACCATCTGATCGATGGTTTATCTTATTCATCCATCAGTCTCTTATCAACCATGAACCCCTCCCTTCTATGACCGGGATTCCATTATATCATCCTTCACCCTTCCCCCATCACAGCCCTTCCACCCACCCACCCTGCATCCCCATCTTGGTTACAATGTGTACATTAATAGCCAAATCTAGAAAGTGTAGGGATGTAATGATGGATGGTTACATGAAGAGATGAATGGATGAATAGATGATGACTACAAAGTGATGGATGGATGAACTGATCTGACGCCTGGTGTTTCCTCGCTCTCTCCAGTTTTGGGAGGTGATTAGCGACGAGCATGGCATCGACCCCACCGGTTCCTACCATGGCGACAGCGACCTCCAGCTGGACCGTATCAGCGTCTACTACAACGAGGCCACCGGTATATATCCACGTTACTTTTAGCACCGACTAACCACGTGTCGGCTAGTCACGGCGGGATTTCCAGCATACTGGAAGCTACAGAAAGAGCTAATTAGCTAATTAGCTAATGTGGTCCCAAGTGGTTAAGCTTCTTAGACCAGAAATATTTTTAATGATTTATAGAGTGTTTATTCGTTGTTATTATGTACAACAAAACACAACAAATGTTGATTTTAATACATAGTATTTGGGTAAAAACCAAGCTGACAACAAATTGGCGCCCATGCTAATATCTTGACATCAATTTATTTCAGTCACATTTATTTATTTAATTATTATTTGATTCTTTTGTCTTTTCAAGAGAAAACTAAGTTTCTCATGCCAACACGTTAAATATTGATATTAATAACTAAGCTGACATGCTGTGGTTGTTGTTTTTGCTAGCATGTTAGCAAAGTGATTTTTTTTTATCTTTGCAGGAGGAAAATATGTTCCCAGGGCCATCCTGGTCGATTTGGAACCAGGAACCATGGACTCGGTTCGCTCTGGACCCTTCGGGCAGATCTTCAGGCCCGATAACTTTGTCTTTGGTATAAATAAAATTCTATATTTGTGTGGGTTATTAATTTATTTACGTTTTTGGGTTCGATTTCTTGAGTTAGAGCGTTGGGATACGAACCGGTCCACTAGATGGCAGCATACACTGATATAAGCCACCATGATGACGATCGCTAGCATAAACAAATCGATCCTAGTGATGTATTTATATAAATAATAGCAATTTAGTTACTGGACGATTGATATTTACTTATACTAATAAACTAATACATAATTGTTGCCCCCTGTACGCAAACGTACATCTCAAAGAAGTCTGGAGTGCGTATTTAATAAAACAAAATGTCTGCTACGTAAATGCTCTATAATTAATGATAATTCAACCTTCTCCAGACGTATCGCAGACATACATGTGTTATCGGGGCAGTTTTAGCCTCTGTTTTGCCGATAAATGAGAAAGTGTTCTCCCTTCTTCTTTGTAGTAGTCCCCAAATGTCATGTAAAATGTATTCAATTACAATAAAAGTCAGAATAAAGATAGTAACATTTGATAAAAGTACACAAAAATGACAGTACTGACAGTAAATGTAATTAGCTTCGATTCATTGTCTTGCCAGGTCAGAGCGGTGCTGGGAACAACTGGGCGAAGGGTCACTACACGGAGGGTGCCGAGCTGGTCGACTCTGTGCTAGATGTAGTGCGCAAGGAGGCAGAGAGCTGTGACTGTCTCCAGGGCTTCCAGCTGACACACTCGCTGGGCGGTGGCACGGGTTCGGGCATGGGCACTCTGCTGATCAGCAAGATCCGTGAGGAGTACCCGGACCGCATCATGAACACCTTCAGCGTGGTTCCCTCGCCCAAGGTCTCAGACACGGTGGTGGAGCCCTACAATGCCACGCTGTCGGTCCACCAACTGGTGGAGAACACCGATGAGACCTACTGTATCGACAACGAGGCGCTGTACGACATCTGCTTCCGCACGCTCAAGTTGACCACGCCGACATATGGCGACCTCAACCACCTGGTTTCGGCTACCATGAGCGGTGTCACCACATGCCTGCGCTTCCCTGGGCAGCTCAATGCCGACCTGCGCAAACTAGCAGTCAACATGGTGCCCTTCCCCCGACTCCACTTCTTCATGCCTGGATTCGCACCGCTGACCAGCCGGGGCAGCCAGCAGTACCGTGCCCTGTCGGTCCCTGAACTGACCCAGCAGATGTTCGATGCCAAGAACATGATGGCAGCATGCGACCCACGTCATGGGCGCTACCTGACCGTGGCAGCCGTCTTCCGTGGCCGTATGTCCATGAAGGAAGTGGACGAGCAGATGCTGAATGTGCAAAACAAGAACAGCAGCTACTTCGTGGAGTGGATCCCCAACAACGTCAAGACTGCCGTGTGCGACATCCCTCCCCGTGGTCTCAAGATGGCCGCCACCTTCATCGGCAACAGCACAGCCATCCAGGAGCTCTTCAAGCGCATCTCTGAGCAATTCACTGCCATGTTCCGCCGCAAGGCCTTCCTCCACTGGTACACGGGAGAGGGCATGGATGAGATGGAGTTCACCGAGGCTGAGAGCAACATGAACGACCTCGTCTCTGAGTACCAGCAGTACCAGGATGCCACGGCCGAAGAGGGAGAGTTTGAGGAAGAGGGTGAAGAGGAAGCCGCCTAGGTCTTCTTGTCTCAATCGATGAGATGGGCGCTCCCATTAGAGTCTGTACCAGTTCCTTCTCAAGAACCTCTAACATTTAATAAAGAGTTGATTGAACCCGTGTCTTGTTGTTGTTTTTGTTCTGAAAGTATTCTGTAGGATCAATTAGCTTTATGATGAGACACCTGGAATGGTTTTCCAACAGTTATAAAATGGTGCCGAGCATACTTTGGCTCGATTGATCCCAAATAGTCTCAACTGGGCTTACATCATTGATTGAAAAGGTGTGTACAAACTTTTGACTTAAACTGTTTATGCAACCTGAAATTAGCCTGTAGGGAACCAATAAGTGACCAGACGGATGACAAAAAAAATAGAAATCACTGTTGTGCAATGGGGAAGTCGGCTCCACTTTTGTGGATCTTATTTATTCGGAAGTTTAGCAATTCAGCAACTTCTTGATTTTTGAAGTTCAGTGATTCAAAAGCTTAGTGATTCAGGATGTCAACGATTCAAAATTCATTCATTTCAGATATTGATAGGGGGAGTATTGTCCCAGAGGATGGGTCGAGCACTTCCTTGGAGGAGAACTGGGATTCAAAATCCATCTCGGTCCCCTTGGCTAAACCAAACTAACTCACTATGGCACTGAAACACTGAGCTCCTGAATTATTTAACCGGCAGAAAAGAACCCCAGGAGCTTCTGAAAAGTCTTTTGACTCGTTCGAGCATGAGAAGACAAGACTGGGTGCTAAAACCTGAGTTAGCGTTGACGTTTGAGGAAGCGGTGGCAGACGTCACCGAGACCACAGGAACACTAGCAGCGAGAAGGAAGTGATCTGCCAGCTGCAGCTTTTTTGGCTTTTTCTCTGTGTTATTGGGCGTCCGTTTGCTCGAATGACCCTGTCGTCACAGAGACCGCTCTAGTCGTCTATGGATGCTATCCCGCCCCTGACAAGATGGGTTCCAGACTCAGGTAGGTCTATGATGTGTTTCTCAGTTTCTTTGTTACAGTCTTGCATAACAAGCAGGTCTGGATACAATGTAGGAATGAAAGAACTGCTCCCAGGACCTAAACTAAAATAAATACTAGAATGTATAATTGTTAAAGTGGTGCAACTGATCATTTTAGTGACTAGTTTCCGTTTCCTGGAGGCCTGTAGGGTGCATCTTCCGTCAGTGGGCTTCAGGTGTACCCTACATCCTGTTGATTCATCTAAGTTCCACCATAGGCACCCTGTCGGACCTTTCGGACCTAAGCATGAACATCGTGTAATAACATCACAGTCAGGCATCGTACTTGTACGTTTGTGTCTCTAAAAGTATTTATATGCCTGTTCTCATTGCCACTATTTCTAGTTGCCGCCTCAGTCGAGGTTCTGATCTGTCCCCGTCTCCTTATGCTAAGATTTTCTTTGATTTCTAGAGAAAACCCCAAGCGGACATTCGACTGGTTCTTTCAAGCGTCATGTCCTATCGCAAAAGACAAAGGTAAAGCACTCGCATAGACGCTTCGGTCAGGGCAGTGTGTCTAGTCACATGACCTGAGCCAAAAAGCCAATTGTTCCAAGCAAACTTCAGCTAACTTGTTGGCGTTAACCGAGAACTGCCGGTACCTGGCGTAAGGGGTGGTGCTTAGCGATAAATAGAAGTACAGTGATGAAGATTCAAGAGTATTGATTTAGCAATTCAATGATTCAGTGAGCTCATTAAATCAGTAACTTAATGGTGCAGAGGCTTGATGATTCAAGAATTAATTGATTCTTCTGGGGAGTGATTCGTTCCAGCTTACAGTTTTAGGAGGTTAGTGAATCAAAGAGTTAGTAATGATTCTGTAAGAGCTCAATGATCCACCAGGGGTGATTCAGAAGCTCAGGGAGTCGAGTGTCTAAGTGTCTGTAAGAGATTCAGTGAATCAAGATGTTGATGATAAGATGTGCGAGCAGGAAGAGGCCAATTGTGTGACTGTTAGGAACTCCAAATTTATTTAACCACATCCTCCTGTGTGTGTGTGTGTGCGTGTGCGGCGTGTGTGCGTGTGCGGTGTATATGTGTGTGTGTGTTGGTCGATGTCATGAATAATGATGCTTGATCCTAATAATAAAAGTGTGTTTGTGTGTGTAGACCCTGGTGTGCTGTGTCATTTCCCGGATGACTTCAGCGATGAGGTTTGGTGGTTTAACCTGGTTACTGATCAATTACTAGTCTTCAACTAGTCTTGCTCACTCATTAACTCTTTCTTCTGTTTCTGTGTGACTGTTTACAGTCGCTTCCTCGTTTCTGTTTCCCGTACGACATCGAGAGGTGTTCATTCATTCATTCATTCATTCATTCTTTTATGTCTTCATCTGTACACTCATTCATCAGTTTTAATTCATTCACTCAGGGTGAAGGACGGTGCGGCTGTGCAGAACTTCACTTTTACTCTGACTGACCTGGAGGGGCGCCAGCGCTTCGGCTTCTGCAGACTCACGCCGAGCACACAGACCTGCCTCTGTATCCTCAGGTACACCAGAGACATGCCCGAGTCGAGTCACGAGTCAGTAATTGAGACTCAGAGTCAAGTCACGAGTCAGTAATTGAGAGTCTAAATCAGTCTAAGTCAGGAGTCATTAATCAACAGTCAGAGTCAAGTCATAAGTCATTAACCGAGAGTCCAACTGAGAGTTCGAGGTGAGTCACGAGCCATTAATTCGAGAGGCCACGTCCATGTCGAGTCTCGTATCGAGTCAGGAGTCATTAATTGAGAGGCCACGTCCATGTCGAGTCTCGAATCGAGTCAGGAGTCATTAATTGAGAGTATGAGTCAAGAGGACTGAGTCAAGCCATGAAGCATTAATCAGAAGTCAAATAATTAATAGACAGTCCGAGTCTGTGTCGTTTATCATGTCATTAATCAGTATGTGTCTAAGTCAAGTCACAAGTCATTAATCAAAAGTCCAAGTTATGCCATGACTCTTTAATCAAAAATCGAATCATTAATCGAGAATCCAAGGTCATTTATTAAGAGTCCAGGTACAGTCCAGAATTGGTAACAGCCTGAGTCAAGTCACGGGTTGTCAAATCTTAAGTCATCAGTCAAGAGTAACCTCTGTGTGTGTGTGTGTGTGTGTGTGTGTAGTTACCTGCCCTGGTTTGAGATCTTCTATAAGCTCTTGAACAACTTGGCCGACTGTATTACGAAAGGACAGACCAGTGAGATGCAGGAACTGCTGATGACCCTTTACGCACATCCGGTGCCATCAGGTGGCATCTCTCCCATTCTACCCGGGGTAGGTCAAGATCGAGGTGAGGCTGTCTTAGCCACAAGTCTTGGGATTTTCACTGTAACTTTGTTTGCTTGATTCTTCAGATCCCGTATTTCATCGCTCCAGAGCCGAAAGTGCTACCATCCATTCCCGAGAGTGTGAGTGTGTGTGTGTGTGTGCACCTGTTTTAGGGTTTAGTACTTTTATATAATAACCTGTACTTTGGCTAGACTGGTACATAAATAATAGTACCCCACCTTTGGTGGTTTCCTGTAGAGGAATCTGACGGAGCTGGTCCTGGCGGTCGATGTAGGGAATCTCCTGCAGCTCTATGCCGGCATGCTGTTTGAACGCCGCATCCTCGTCTGCTGCAGTAAGCTTAGCACGGTGAGGACGGTCACCTTCACCTTGACCTTAGGTACCAATCCCATATTAAGTCTCACTCCTGGTTCCATGCAATGGTGTTTGTCTTTGTGTGACTTTCCTCGTAGCTGACGGCATGTGTCCATGCCTGCGGGGGATTCCTGTACCCCATGGACTGGCAGCACATCTTCATCCCGGTCCTGCCACCACATCTACTGGAATACTGCTGGTAAAGAACTGTTTGTTCCCTTTCCTTCATTCCTGTTAGACCCAAAATCATGTAGCTAAGTACTTGTTACGGAACTGACCCAACATACACAATATGTCCAACAGTCTGGGGCTTTAACTTCCAATCCTCCAGCCAAAAAAGAGTGTATATTTTGTTTCATTGTGTTGCAGTGCTCCGATGCCGTACCTCATTGGGGTTCATTCCAGCCTAATAGAGGTAACAATACTGCTCCCAACATTTACACATACACATAACCACAGGTAACCAGTATGCTGATATATTCTAAGAGAGTAAGAAGTCCTGGCTTGGAAGACGTGGTCATTCTGAACGTAGACACCAACACTCTGGAATCTCCACACGATGACCTTAAACGACTCCCACCAGACGTGGTGATTTTTCCATCTGATCATTATGGGGTTTTTTAGGTGGTCAATTCCCACTTCATTCACTTTGTGTTTGCGTCCTTGCAGGTCACGGCCCTAAAAATAAGGCTCAAGCGTCAGGCATCGTCTCCAGGCTCGGGAGTGGCTCGGGCGTTCCTCAGAGCCCAGGCTCTGCTCTTTGGATCCTACCGAGAAGCTCTACAGTGCCCTCCGGTGAGTAATCACCCCTAACCTGTCTGACACACAACACCCCAAACCTTATCTCTAACGCTTATCACTCGTACCCTCCTTAACCTTATAACCCCTAAGACTTCTAACCCTTACTACTCTAACTTTCTTAAACATTATCACATAACCATTAATTCCTCTAACCTTCCATATCCATTTCACCCACTCATAAAACCCCTAACCCTCTTCACCCCATAATTCCAATCCTATCCCTAACCCTACCGTTGTAATCCTTTGGCAGGGAGGACCTGTGTCATTCAGCGAGGAGCTGTTCCTCACGCACAAGTCACCATCCATGAGGCAGTTCCTCCAGACTGCTGTTCATCTACAATTATTTAAGCAGGTATAGGTATAGACAATATGTGTTAAACCTCTGAGGTGCTTTCAGTGCCATCGTACAAGCCCATTTTAAGGAACAGGACCTCACAAAGCTCACCAGATCTGAGGTCAGTAATTCTCAAAAGCACTCTCATCTTTTTTTTTTGTAGTTCATTGACGGACGCCTGGAGATGCTGAACCAGGACAGGGAGCCGGATGATCTCTTTGAGGAGGAGATCCTGCAGTGCGGAGCATCGTCAGGTCTGTCCAAGCAACTTACTTGAGTCAGAGTTGGTGATCAGCAGGGGAAGTCGAACGATGACCTGAAAATTTAAACCTGACTGTTTGGATGAGCTAGTTCTCACATTAATATTTCATGTTTTTGTTCCTCAAAATCAGGTGGCTCCAAGTCTTACCAGCAGTGGGTGAGCAACCTCAAGGTGAGTTTTGGCCAAGATACAACATTGTTCAGATGTTTGATACAGTACAAATATTTACAAGGTTATTTTCTCATTTTTCACAGAAAGGAGGAGGGTCCTTAATTCTCACTGTGAAATCCAAAGCTCAAATGTACAAACATGTGAGTTACTTCTTTTTTTACATGAACATGAAGGGCTCTGAAGATTGGGTCTCTGGCCTCTGTACCGGTCAACGTCAGTAAATTTTTACTCATGTGTTTCAGGCCAAATGTCCCAGTAAATTTGGTATCAAGAATTTTATTCAGTCCAAGGTGAGCAAGAGCGAGTGTGTGTTTATTATTACTAGGTGCATAATTGTGTGTGTTTGAGTAACAATGTTTGTTTGCGCTCTCCAAGGAGCACAAGGAGCGCCCCGCCCTTCAACGTGGAAGTTCTGTATGCGATACACACTCCTACCGCTTCAACAAATCCGACTGCCTCCAGAACCGTCTACCAATTACACAGCACTTCGGGAAAGTGAGTCTAACATGGGTTCGGCTTTGAGCCACCACTACTGAAAGCAAGGACGGACATTTCGTCTGGATCAGGGGTGTTGCCCATATGGTCCACTGACCAAATCCGGCCTGCCATGTCATTGTAATGTGGCAAGAGTTAAAAAGTGATATTGTTGAGATGGTTCGAGTCATTACAGATGTTTGTATTCTAACTATTACAAATTTTATTGGTATTCCATAAACTTATTTGTTACCATTACTGTGTCTATTGATGTGTGCTTTTGTTTGTTTGTTTTTTTATAGTCCCGACCACGAAGACCCACACGCAAAGCAGCCATCCAGCAGGTGGAGCAAATACCACAGGAAAGCTGCAGCAGCTATTCAGAAGAAAGGTGAGGTATTTTTTCTGGCTTTCTTCTACATGTTAGTGCAGGTCACATGACTTTTGGTCTGGTCTATATATAGAAGATAGAATAAACATGGAGATGTCTTCTAAATAACGATCGCTGCTCATGTATCCGCAGACACATCGAATTAATGTATGACGATCATGCTAAAGAGGATGATGAACTGTCCATGATGCCTGATCTGGAGGAGATGGACCTGCTGGGCGAGATCTTCGACACTTTAAGCTGCCAGACCGTCACCGAACCTGGGCTGCTGTACAGCACCCGCAGCCTAGACCTCTTCGGCTCAGACTGCACGGACTTCATTAGCAGGGTAGGATGATGGTCGGTTTAACATATCAGAACAACCAATTTCAGGTCATGGACCAATACGAATAGAAAAAAAGCTTCTCAATCTTTTAGAACAGCACAGTGATCATACAGATGTGTTTTTCCCAGCATTTTTTTTATTTTGGTTGTTCTTGGGATATTTGACAATTTAGGATTAAATTTAGGAAAGTATACTTTTTATTATTACTTATTTCTAATGGAAATATACAAACTGTTAGACATTTTTGGTTGTTTTGGAAAGTACAAACGTCAAGGTTCTACTGTATTTCTACTTCTAATTTAGTTCATCTCTTTTCAGACAAGTCTAACCATGCCAAGTCAAGAGAGCTTAAGTCCCTTGTACGGAAATAACGAGAAACTGAGGAGCTGGGAGGAAGGATTCGAGGAGACTTCAGAAACCGAACCTGAACTGGAAGTGTCCTGGCCTTCCGAAAGAGCAGATATGGAATTGAACCTAGAGGAGCCACATTTGGATCTCGAAAGCTTGGGGCCAGGAGACAAGAATGACGAAGAAGCAATTCAAGAAGGAACTGACAGATGTTTGGGAGAAATTCACAAGGAAACAAGATCAAGGGAAGAATGTCTTGAAGACACTAGAGATCCCAGGGTGGGAAATCAGGAGGAGCCCACATCGTCAAGAGACCGTTCAGAGGAAGCTGAAGAGACTAGGAGATTGGAGGAAAATCTGAAGAACTCCTTAGTAGAGGAATCAGAGAAGACTCAGAACCTTGACCTGGATGATGATGATGAACCAAAGAACAAATGTGGGCCAGAGGAAACCCCAAAAAATGAAATGTCAAAACCAGAGTCTAACGCCAAGAGTCAAGAATATGATCAAAACGACCAGAAGATGAGACACATGACCACCACTCCTAAAGTACTTTCAAAAGTGTCCTTATTCCAGATGAAGACTTACAACCTCAAGGGTCCTTCAGGCATGGACACATCCATAAAGAACCTCACCAAGAACCCCACAGGTCATGCAGACATGGCGGCAGAAGACGAAGACGTGCCCCGACCCCTACTTAAAGTATCGGAACTAAAAAAGAGATTCGAGCACTAACATCATGGCCGAGTCTAGAAGTTCAAGGACACTTGAAGACCTACTGGACCAAGGCAGAATTGCCCCAAACCCTATCTAATGTATCATAATTGGAAAAAAGGGGTTTCTGCACTGATGGTTTGAGATTTGAGTCAAAACACACAAATGAAAGAGGTCAGACCGAGCAATGATGTTAATGTATAACCCAGAATAAAATCGATCACCTTCTCGGTCCTGGCACAATAGTTCTTCTGTCTGGGACATAAACACTGTAGGGTTTGCATGGTTGCCAGATTGTAATAGCGGTTTCCACCAAATATAAGACAAGATGAGCGTTTATCATTTATAAAACGATAAATAGGCATTATCCAGTCCCCACCAATTGCAAAACTAATCTGGCACCATGGATGGTCAACTTGAGTGACGTGTTTGCTTCTGATAACCTTGCTTTTACAAATAAATAATACAAACACACGGTCCGGCTTGTTTATTTTAAACAAACTTTTGGAAACCCAGTTCCTTGTTCTCTTTGCTCGGGTAATGAATAATGAAATAGATAATAAATGAACACTTAGCGAAACACAAACGTAACACTGTAGTTGTGGGAATGTCATGTTGTCCAGTTTTCTTAACATTTTAATGACGTTTCAATCACATTCCACCGAACTAAACGTTTAGTTGAGTTCTTTTTAGACGTCTTACCGTCTGTCTTCTCTGTGAAGACCCTTCATACCGCCGTCTGTTTTTAGTGATTGTTACAAGCTCAACACCGCCCCCTTACTATGGTCTGTGGTATTGCTCCGTTTCATTCGTGATCATATGCACACCCACTTGTAAAAAAATAACATAATAGTATAGTGCAAATACAGTAACGCAAAATCCGTTAAGTTAATAGCAAAAAATTTGTCAATTTTGTTGTTAAGAAAACGCAAAGAATTAGATAATCACACTTTCAAATGTGCGACTCCTAACTAACTTTGGGACATCGGTTCAACTCATGAGTGAAATAAATGACCTAAAGCCTTCCTGATTGAACATGGTTGTGTTGAAACGACACACAGGGGGTCAATTTTAAAGAAGTAATTTACTGTTTATGAACATTAGACATCGTACAAATGTTGGGAAACATTTACAATTCTTCGTTGTGCATTAAATACTTCATGAATTTTGTTCATTTGAGTTTCAGGTTAGAGTTACTCATTGGCAAATGGAATCTTTGGGTCCAGCACTGGTGGGATTCAAACCCATGACCTAACAGTTAGCACAGCTCATCAGTGTCAGTATCAGTGTCAATGCGACTTCCAAAATCAAAGAATACACATAGCGACTTAATATTGGGTCCTCAACCAAGTCGGCAACCTGTGAAGGGTGGGATTGGAACCAAAAACCTTCCGGTAAGTTTCAACACAGTGTGCTTAAACCAGTTGACCACTGAGGTCTTTGATCAGAGGCCCAACAGTTTATCCTGGCAATCATGGTGTTTGAACCAGTAACCCCTTCTGACTTCTGGTCGTGTCGCTCCAGTCTGCCTCAAATGAGTCGCTCCTCTTTGGGGAGGGGCCAGGGGAGTGCTGGTTTTTCGGGTTGCCGGCCGGCGACTTGTTTCTTCTCCTCGGCGCTCGGGCGGTACGTGCCCTCGGTCTGTCGCTTCCTTCGAAAAACACACAGCGCCAGGGCGGCCACCAGGGCCAGTAGAGTCAGGAGGGTTGGGAGCAGCGCCTGGGCACCCAACAATCCGCCGCTGGCCATGGCCCACTAAAAGAGAAAAGACTGTAAGAGCGGGTTGACGAGTCAAAGCGCTTGTTCTCAGACTAGTGTGAATTAAGTTTTTATTATAAGTCATGAGTCTTCAATGGAGTCATAAGTCTTTAAGTAAGAGTCTGAGTCAAGTCACAAATCTTTAGGATAGGATCCCAAAAAAAGCCGCATGTCTTTTTATTCTTGAGGCCGAATCAAGTCACGAGTGTTGTGGCATAGGGTCCAAGTTGTGACTCAAGTCACTAAGCTAGAGTCTCAAGTCAAGTCACGAGTAATTCAAGTAGACTCCAAGTCACGTGCATTGTATTTAAGCATGTAGCCTCACCATAGGGTTCGAGTCCCGCCCTCACAGGATCACGTGATGTAAATGCTCATTCCTGTCGTGTGCGGCGGTGGCGAGGAGAATAGATTGCATTGCTTTGACTTCCACACACACACACACACACACACACACACACACACACACACACACACACACACACAGGTTAATGATTCGCGCGGTGCGCGAAACATTTTTAGTTTCAAGTTTAGATAAATACTTCCTGGATTATTTACATGTTAGTAATATTTGGATTTGAACTTCCTTTTCCTTTTAAAACTAAAACTAAAAATGACAAAATATAAAAACTAAAATATTAAGAACAATAATAATTAACAGTTTAAGTTTGTTGTCTGGTGAATACTGGAAACGTAAATTGTGCCACCAACTTCTGTTACGACTATAATAGTAATTTACTTTTAGTAAAAACTAAACAGTAAAAAAAATAATAAAACATTTCCACAAATAAATCAGAACATTCAGAAGAAATTATTTTAAATGTTGTTAAAATAAACCAACACAACATTCCCAAAATTCTTAAATCAGGTTTCGATGTGACGTTCTTTCAACTTTTTTAACTGTTTAAAGCTATAAAAATGTTTAAAGAACATTAAACACGAACTTAATTTAATGTAAGATTGTAAGAACGTTATAGTGGAACATTGTAAGAACATTTTAATGTAAATTGTAATTGTAAATAAACATTTAAAAATAACATTGAAGAACGTTTGCTCGTAATATTAGGAGAAGGATACATAAACGTTACTGACAGTTGTGGTAACGTTTCCTGTTAAATAAATTGCCAAATTCATTTTATGCCCCAATGTTTAAGAAATGTTCATCTTAGTTTTATTTAAGAAGGTATAAAACGTAACAAAAGAAAAATATAACAAAAAAACCGAACAACAGAACGTGAGGTAAAGTGAAGTGAAGTGGCACAATCTGGCAACCCTGCTGTAACGCAGCTATGCGGATTGTCCAGTTTGGCGGCATGTTGGCGTCACTTTAACCGGGTTCGGTTCCTTTAGGACCCAAAAAAACGCGATTAAAATGCTATAAATGTTACACAACGGGCTGAAAAAGTACCGAAATATCGAATCAGATCAGATAAAGTGCAGAACATCGATACACCCGGTGTGAGAAAACACCTGAACTCACCTGTACTGTCCGAGTCCGGGTTCAAACCTCCAGTCCACGTGGTCCAGGATATCAAATGATATCTCTATTATTAACTATTTTAACTAATTCACAACTTAAACTCAAGCCTTAATCCTCCCAGCACACTTCGTGCGCCTCCCGAGGCTCGAGCGCTTTACCTGTTCCTCATTCTGATCACCTGTGCGCGCCAGGAGCGCCCGTGGAGTCGATTCCGAACATGAGCCGACTCTCTGACTCTGTTCCGGGATTCGACTCATGAGTCGACTCCTTCAGCTATTTTGGATATTATTACGACAACCCTCACAGGACCGTTCGATTTGCATATTTAGGGCTGGATCTTGGTCTGTAGGGTCCACGATGA
>JAOUQU010090467.1:0-16050 GCA_028566735.1 Ammoglanis amapaensis
ACTAGGGAAGCACTTCTGTAAGTCGCTCTGGATAAGAGCGTCTGCTAAATGCTGAAAATGTAAATGTAAATGTAAATAAAATAGAATTTTCTCTGAATAAAATAAATGCTTGTATAACATGTTTCAAACAAGCATGTTCATGTGCCACCTTTTATTAATGTTAATCAATTATGCATATATTCTATACATAATATTATACATTATAGTCATTATTTATATATTATTATTATTATCTCGCTGAAAGAATCTTTTTAGAAATACCTATATGCACTATGATTTTTAGGAATGAGCCACTAAAGTTTGTCCACAGCATTCTCTGTCTGTTCAAGAACTCTGACTAGGGTTTAATTTTGAATCTAATTACGAATGTTTATATTTTAAAAAATCTCTTTAGTGCACCACTTTTGTGTTTGAAATTATCATCTGTTTCTTTCATCTGTGACAAACAAGCAATAATAGTGTAAGCCTTATATTTGCAGGTGCTGATTAATTTCAAGGCGACCTAGACAACCAGAGCTTACATAATTCAAAAAGCAATCATATTAAAAAAAAGTTCATCTTGGTGTTTGAACATTAAAACATATACAGTATACACAGTGGATTAAATACAAATTGAACAAATCACCAATTTTCTCCAGATGACCCAACCAATCCAAACTAAAAAAAAAAGATTTAATATTAAGAGATGGTACAGGTGAAAAGTATTGAACACACTTACTTGGATCTATTTAATATTTTTTTTGATGATGATGACACATCAAGATGCCTCCAATATGGAGAAACCAGTAGTGTGTATTGCTCAGGTGTGATTGGCCCATTCTTCTAAAAAAAAACATACCATGAGGTTTCTATCTCTAAACTTCACTATTGGTGTTTTTCGGATGATATCCAGTGCCTTTTGATCTTTAACCATAGTGTGCATCTTGGCATCCAAAGATGAGTTTTGGTCTCATCTAGTTGGAGTGTATCCTTCAAGTATCTTGTAGACTTGTCTAACTCTCTATCTTGTAGTCATAGTCCAGACCTGGACTAAACTCCTGGACAGTCTGTGGTGCAGCGTGATGTTGGTGGATGGAACAACACATTGTTCGGGGGGAATGGGCGGACCAGTCCATAGCTTCAATGCCTTCATCTTGCAGGAACTGCTGACACACTCCAGCCACATGTCTAGCATTGTTCTATATTAATAGTTACCCAGGGCCATCTGCACAAAGACAGAGGTAATGGTCCTGCTGCTGGGTTGTTGTCTTCCTACGGTCTTCTCCACGTCTCCTAGTGTAGTGGCATGTCTCCTGGTAGTGCCTCCAGCTTCTGACACTACACTGACAGACACAGCAAACCTTCTCGCCACAGCTTACACTGATGTGCCATCCTGGATGAGCTGCACTAACTGAGCCATTTGTTGTAGAGTCCAAACATTCAAAAGTGACCAAAACATCAGCCAGAAAGCATAGGCACTGCGGAATGGTCTGTGGTCCCCACTTGCAGAACCACTTCTTTATTGAGTGTGTCTCGCTAATTGCCAATAATTTCCACTTGTTGTTTATTCCATTTGCACAACAGCAGGACACTTTAGATATATACATTTTT
Source organism: Ammoglanis amapaensis (assembly GCA_028566735.1). Classification (NCBI taxonomy): domain Eukaryota; kingdom Metazoa; phylum Chordata; class Actinopteri; order Siluriformes; family Trichomycteridae; genus Ammoglanis; species Ammoglanis amapaensis. The sequence goes on from JAOUQU010090467.1 coordinate 1,591, forward strand.
TTCTTCACCTGATTTTTGATCATGAAAAAGGTCATTTGATCATTTTTAAAAGGCCAGATCTCAACCAGAGTTTGAAATAGGAACACTTTACTGTATGCTCAAATTGTCTTGATAATACTGTCAGTATTTCCAATTTAATACAAATCTGAGTAGATCATACACTATAAACTCATAGTTAAAATAAAATGTTAGATTTTTTACACGTTTTGGTATTGTATGTATATGTGTATAACTACATAATATTTTTGAGATTATTAGTTTCTTAAAATATTTTAAGTTTTATATTGAGCCATCACATTTACTAAACCAATGAAATGAAATGAAATGGAATGCAATGAAAAAGGACTGAATCTGTAATTTGCGAAATGTTGAAATGTAAGACGTTGAAATTACATTGCAGTATCAACACTGATTCACCCAAGACAGTGAACCAACAGTGAATCACTGTTGAAATGTCAGCTGAGTTTCTTCACAAACATCTGAAGAAATGCAAAACACAAAGAATGAATGGCAGGTAGGTTTTTCTTACCTCATTATCCAGGTTACTCAAGAAGTCATGCAAGGTCTTTTTATATTATCATTTCTTTATTTATTTTTACTTCCACTGTCTCTCTGACTTTCTTGTGCGTACACATGTGCCAGATACTCCCTGTCACATTTATATAAACACTGCTGTAGGAAGAGTGAATTATACTGAGGAAAGTAGCAAAGGCTGAAATGAATCCAAACTGAAAACTTGATGATGGTCTTATTACAGTACTTAATCATTTGTGCTGGAAAAAGAAGTGCAAATTGAAGCCCAGTAACTATTTGAGACTGTGCCAATGAGTTTTCACAATGCAGATGGCAGTCCTCTTAATAATTTTTTTATAACACAATGTAATTGTTGGTAAACATATATGACTGTGAATATTGTTTACAGCAAAAATAGCTACAGCAAGTTTTTTAACCTGTACATTGTATTTAGATATTTTGTCTCGAATATACATAGTGCATCACAATTCAGGGTCTGCATGGTTCGAATGATGCATTTAAAGGGCCATTAGATTAATGGAAGTTCTACACCATTAAAAGTAGAAGTAGCCTGTAAGAGTGGCCAATAACTCCACTCTTTGCACCTTGTTTGGGGGGGGGGACTGAGCTCCACTGAAACCACCACTGGGTTACATTACAGTGCTGAATGTATTGGTAAAGAGTACTTACTTCCAGCTGTGTTGATTAAAGTGCCCTATTAGCATCTGCTACTCTGACATGATGTAAGATGTGTGCATCAGGTGAGTGGGGTGTGAGATTGAAGAGCAGTTCCTCCCAGACAGCAGTTATCCAAACTGATGCTGAAAAATGTGTCACCATTGCACCTGTCTCTGCATGCCCTGCTCCTAGCACTGCTCTTTAGCTTGTTGAACCGCCATGAAGCTTCAGCAGATGATGTTGCATTTGAATATTGTTGCTCTGGAATTTCATTGTGGCTTTATGGTTGTGCTCATTTTTTGTCTTTTTTGAAACATCTGGTCTGGATTGTAATATGTCCTGTAGTACTTATGGGTTAACCTTACTGCATTGTAGTTGGGACTCTCGCTTCTATTAAGACACACAAATAAAATGAAAGTAAGCACGAGAAACGCTTTAACTGTAATTAATTAATTATTATAATTATATAATTTTAAATATTTCTTAAATAATTTAATAGCAGCGGGGGTATAGTTTACAATTATCCCCGTTTCAAAACATGAAATAGCTCTGATTCATACTGAATGCAGAAAAAAATGTAGGAAACGTTTTGGGTTTGCTTTTTTCCATGCTGCCCCAGCTTGATTCTAGTTTAGAATTGTATTTTAAAGCCACTATTTTAGATCATTTCCTCGTAACTAACATTAATGTTTGATGGAACTAGAACAGACAGAAAAACAAACCACATGCTGTGAACCTTAATTAAGCAACTTTTAGAAACTTTTTCTCATAGATTCCAGAAACACAATGTGAAACTAGAATACTTCCCTATGATACTTAAACAGAGAATGAAGTTTACTTAAAGTAAGGAAATTGAAGTTAACAAATAGTGTTTCGTATTCTTACTTATATAACCATTGTGTCAAAAACATTTAAATTGTATAAGAGCAAAGGAAATCTTGTTTAGTTCCCGATGAAACTATAGTGCTATGTATGAAAGCTTTATGGTGACAGACGTTCAGACTAGATTTAATCAAATTTAAATCGATTAACTAATTGTTTATGTGTTGTGTGCTTTATCTAATAAATGCAGTTAAAATGCAGACCTAAAATATTTTCTAGCTCTAGTTTTTCAACCTGTGGGCTGCCAATTTTTTTCTTTGTAATTTGCATAGTAAAGACTTTACCTATCTTTAAATAGTTTATCAAATTCAATTGTGATTTTGTACTTTTATTTGTTTTGTTGCCCTGATGTCAAAAAGTCACGACTGAGAAGTGCTCTTGAGAAATCTTCCTAACCCTAGAAATAGGGCTGCCCACCATGCGGGGCAAGTGTGCTTAATGTTTTAAATAGTATTTCTAATACTGTTTCATTTTTGTGTATTTTTAAATATAAACACAAATAATTAAGACTTCAAGAAAGCTAAAGACCTAGAGAAGTCTTTTTCTGGATTAAACAATAATGACATTGGTCACAGCCTGCTTGTCCACTAAAAAGGAGGTTGAGACCTAGTAAAGGTTGCTTTACCACTGATATAACAAACATGATGGGATCTTATGTGTTTCATTTGTATTCTAGCCTTTTATAACTTTATCATTAAAAGCAAGATATAGGTTCTCATAGCCCACACATACAGTTGTAGCCACAACAAAACCTGAACTGATAACTCTAGTGAAACCAAAAACTACCTGTCCTGTCATGTGTGTAAATATATCATTAAAACCTTAATTTCAAAGAATCAATGAAGATGAGCCATTTAGGAGGAGATAAAAAGGCGTATTGTCTTAAAAACTGGTGAGACTTGTGGCAGTATCTTACCACTAAATTGCTTACTCAGGAATTAATTACTAACAAAAGGCAAGACAATTGCTTGGTTGTTGCAACATGATTTAAATCTTTGCTGCACCTTTATTTGACATGTATAAATCAGATTGCTGGTCTGAAATCATACACTGATGACATGACGATGGGGATTGTCAGCATAAGGATACAGTATAAAATGTTTATATTTATGTAATTGTGAAATTATAGCTACAGTAGCTACAGTAACCACTACAGTAACCACTGCTTTCTAAACATTATGTCTGGTTTAGGCGACACATAAGCCAGCTAATTCCACTGCACACCTACATTTAAATGTCCCCTTAATAAAGAAAAACAAACACCAATTCTTCAAGAGCTTACTGGTAATACTACCTGATGACACAGACAAAAGCAATCTAAAATCCCTGAAACACTAGTCATTAGCACAAATGACACACACACACACACACACAAAAAAAAAACAACAACAAAAAAACAAACAAAAAAACAAATTCTACTCTCTGGGTGGATAGTGTATTAGGAAGCTGCGGCTCGTGAATGCCCTAAACTGTTTCATTTATATGATTTTATATTGTATTCGGACCTTAATGATAACTTATGTCTAGACAAATACTATATCATGTTAATTTACATATTTCCAATCATTCATATTTGTTGATAAGTATTGACCATGGCTTTTAAATGTTTGCTTATTTTTTATGTGACAACAGGGGAAACAAGACAAGCAGAACAAGACAGCATGAATCATTTGACCTAAGATGTTTTACCTCTGAAGAACTTTTATTGCGTCAGGCTACAGAAAAAAAAGAACAGCTTATATTTACAGACTATAACAAAAATCTTGAGATCATGGCAGCTTGTATTAAAGATGTTTCGGGAAATCCACATTTCTTAAGATCAGATTTCTAGCATCTGTGTAAACATTGGTAATGTGGGCAGAAGTTGGGCAAAGTTGCTCAAAGCTAATTTCAAGCAAAAAAAAGTGGTAATAGGAACAGAGAACTGAGCAGAATGGTACATGCATGAAATGGTACATTCCGTTTTTCTGTTTTTATTTGTAGACCATAGTTCCTACTAGTGATGAAAGTGAGATTTTGGTGTGCCAAACTTCTGCAAATTAACACCCAAGATTACAAAAAACAAACACAGATTTCTTGTTGTTGTGACTGCACAGACAGTTTTAATTTAAGCTTATAGTCTCAGAATGTTTATATACTTTATATATGCAGGCCAGTAAAGTATGCAACCTTTTTGGGGGATTGGCTTCAGTTAAAGCATTTTAATAAACAGCTCAAAATGCATTTCTAATGTAAAATAAGCAATGAAACAGGGCAATGAGTGATGGATAGTTTCTGTCAGTTTAAACTCATTGTTACAGCGAGGAGACGAACATTATGTAAGCTTTCTGATCCACTCCCAAATTTAATATGGACATTGACAATTTTAATTCATTTTGTCATATATACAGCACTGCTAGTCAAGGAAAGTCCTACCATTTCATATTCTTACCATAAATTTTTTCATAAATTTAGGAATATTCCGTTTTAAATTTAGGGTTTGCTTTTTTATTTATTTTAGACAATAAAAACTTCCTAACACCTAATGTCATTTTATCGAGAATAACATCAGCACTCGTTGTGAACCTATTATATATTTCGAACCATATTATAATGATGAATTTGTTACTGATCTAGAACATAGAGGGTTTGTGATCGGGTGGTTGTTGGTTCAATTACGGGAGTCATGAATGAAATACCCTGGAGCAAGGCACCCAAACTGGTCCCCGGGTACTGTGACTAGGCCTGCCCACCACACCGACATGTGTGCTCACTGCTGCCTCCTAGTGCTCACTAGTGTATGTAAATGTGTGTTTCACTCCTGAATTGGGTTAAATGTGAAGGATTAATTAAGGATTAAGTGTGTAAAAGCACAATATTTTCCTAACGTATTCAGTGTTTTGGTGTTCATGTTCTTAAACTGTATCTTTCTTGTTTACACTTGCCCGAGTCCTCTGAAGGCTACACATAAGCACTACATTATGAGTCACTAAGAGCATTAAGTGGATAACAAAAAGTCGGAAGTGAGAATTATTAGCTGTAGCCTGTAGCCAGTGGTATATAAGACACCCCACACACATCACAAGATTCAGCTGATCTGCTACGGATCTACAGGACATATTATTGTGAGTTTTGTTTGATTATATCTTCGTACCAACCTTCACTGCTTTAAATGATACACATTATGTTGCTTATATAGGTAAAATTCGATGTCTTTTCAGTTACCATGCAGTGAAAAAAACTTGCAGAAAGAAAAAAAACTTTTTATTTAATACTAAATGAAATTGAGGTACATTTTAACACCAACCTTTAGGATATATTAACATGTCAACATACTACTAACTATTTTACCGTCATTTATGAATACTTCTACTTATCTACATAAAAGTTAGAATTAAACAAGCTTCCGAGGCGTCTAACGAGTCGGGCAGCGTCATAAAAGTAGCGGAAGACGTTTACAATGTCTTAATTACGACATTTGTTACATTTATTAAAATAAAATTATTTGATATGACATGTCAAATTACTGTATAATTATTTGTAATGTGTTGGTTAAACCTATATCTGTTGTTACATCGAGTTCCCTATAGGTGGCACTGTTTTAATTCACGAGTGTTATTTAGTAAATACAGTAATAAGTTAAGACCTCTCCGTATCCGTGTCATGTTATTAAACAGGGACATTCGCTTTTTTCTGTGCAATCTGCTTCTGAATGCACAAAGGTTAGACACGTTATTGTGCCGAGATATTACAAAAGCTGTTTTTCAAAAATGATGCGCCCAGTTTTGTTTATAACAATGTGTTTTAATAAGTTTGAAGTCTTTAAATATTTGATCAAAAAGTCGTTGATTAAAAAAAGTCGAGGAACATCAATGTGCGCATAATGTGTGTTTTTTATTTATTTGTCTGAGGTAATGTAAATGTTTTCTGCTACTTTTATGACGCTCCCTAACTCGTTAGCCACCGAGGACGTTTACTGTAATAAGATTTTTGACGCTGATGCTTTTTTTTTAATATATATTTTTGCACTGTTTTAAGTGTGTACGAAACAGGTAGCAAAGACAATTACAAGTTTAAAACAATAACATCACTTATAAGTACTTTTTGTATTATATTTTATATATTTCATACAAAAGTATAATTCAGCTCATGGAAGTACAAAGCTTTAGGTGTTCAACTAATGGTAATCAAACACCTAACAGAGTTTGTTATTGGAAGATTGGCTAAAGTGGGAAAGTTAGATTTATTGCTAAAGTGGAAAAGTCTGTGGCTAGGGCTGCCTACTGTGTGTGCTCACTACTGCCCCCTAGGGCGTGTTTTCTTGTGTGTGTAGATGTGTGTTTCACTGCACGGATTGGTTTAAATGTAGAAGAATAATATGTATGTAAAAAGCACAAGTGATGAAAAAGTATTCTAAATTCTAAACCAATTAGGATGGAAAATTGCGATAGTTTAATCAATAGCCTAGTGATACTGACAAAGTCAATAATATGCTGTTAATATGTTACATATTTACCACTTATATAAATATTTGCTAATGCGGTAATGACTTTTTTATTGTCTAAAAACCTAGCTTAATGTATAAATATATGTTTTCTGTGTATAAAATTAATATGTACACTACTTTAGTTCCATTTATATTGCTATTAAATTTGATTCTACTTTATTGTCATTACAAATGTACGATTACGGCGCAACGAAATTTAGTTTTGCATCTAACCAGAAGTGCAATAAGCAGAACATTATATGTGCCATTTAAATAAAGTATTGAAGTGTATTAAAGAATTTACAGATGAATATAATAATAATATTATAAAAACTTTATAATGAATTATATATTAATAATGAATTTTATAGAGTTAATTGTAAACTTAATGTACAGGAGCAATCGTAGGTGCTATAAACATGATTTACAAACAAAATAATTTACTGGTAAAATTTTGAATGGAATAATTTACAGCTTAAATTATAATGGTGGGATAGATATGTGTATTATGTTAGCTGTATATACAGAATATGCTATTTAGAAATATTCTATTTAGAAAACTAGAGAAGTGTAGTGTAATCCGTTTGCAGAATAGATATGTACATATAGTGTAACAGTTAATAATAAAAATAGATGTGTGTTTGTGTAACAGTCAATAACTAGAGCATATGTGTTAACAGTGCACAGCGTTCATTAAGGCGAGAGCTCTAAAGACCTGCTTGTCCTGGTCTGTAGGCTACTGTTTGGGTGGGTTTCCTCCCACAATCCAAAAACATGCACTAGGTGAAAATGGGTAAAGATCGGAAATGGGTAAAGATGTCCTGTAGTTTCACATGGTCCCTGTAGCGATACTAGGTTGGAGAAAGACCTGGCAATCTACTTAAAAATAATAATTGCTGAGTAACTCTGGGGATCGGTAGCGGTCAACAAAGTGACTCAAGAGTCGGAAACAACTGAAACGGGTAAATACATACATACATAAGCTCATGGTATTTATACTACACAGATATGGAATTATTTAACTATATCTGTAAATATGTGGTTTAACATGTCAAATTGCCCATAGACAATAAGAAAATTGTAAATAAACTGATTTGAGCACAAGTGTGGTAATATAGTACTTGTGGGACAGAAAGTTCCACAACACTATGGATTGCTACCACACAAAGGAATCTATAACACGGTTAGAAAAAAAGTCACAATTTGTAATATGAACTACAAAGAACATGGCCATTCTACTTGAACATTAACAAAAAAATAATTACACACATATGTTAAAAGCATTTTGCCTAAACATGATGGTATGTTGTACACATATGAATGTTGAAACTGATTTCTGTAACTAACAAAAACAAAGTAATCATCAATTCATTATGATCCACACACAGAAGACAATTTCGGTATCTCCAATTAACCTCATTGCATGTCTTTGGACTGGGAATAACCAGAGTTCCCGCAACAAACCCAGATAGTCACAGGGAGAACAGAAACAAAATCACAAGGGAATTAAATTGTGATTGAGTGTCTTTACTAGCAAAGATAGCGAAGAAAGCATGGCTATGACATTTTTGACAACTTTTCAACAGCTGACATAACAATATTGTAAAAACATTCAGTAAGTCCATAGTCATCTCACTGCAGGTAACATCCAAAAACAACTGCTATATGTGTTTAAATTTGTATTGCAAAAAGAAAGCATCATATTACTGTTGTATGAAAGGCTGCATGAGCCAGGTCATGTTTCAGCAAAGCAATGTCACCTGCACCGGTCACCTGATCTAAGAAAGCACGATATTTTTTCTGCCAACTAAGCTTTGTTTGCAGAAATAGAAAAAGGATGTATGACAATTTTAAAACATTGTTATTTGAAATTGATGTTTTCAAACTTTATTTATATTTTATACAAAATAATATAATGCATATACGTATGTACTGTATTTATACAATGTTCAGAAAATGATTGGAACTAAATGATAGTTCCAATATGTGTATATTGTATATATAGTTCCAAATATGTGTATATTGATATCCACAATTTATGTGTGTATGTGTGTCAGTGTATTATATGTGTGTGGCAATTTATCATATTTGTGTGTGTGTGTGTGTGTGTGTGTGTGTGTGTGTGTGTGTGTGTGTGTGTGTGTGTGTCTGTACGCTGACTCATCATTGTTTGTGATGAGTCCCACCACAGTCACATCCATTGCAAACTTCACAATCGAATTCTAACTGTGCATTGCAATATATTAGCAGTGGACTAAGCACTCAGTACTGGGGAGCATCTTGTCAACCCTGTTCTTGCTGTTCTTACAGGGCAGCGATGTCTTAGTGGTTAAAATACTAGGCTAGAGCCAAGTACCACCAAGTTGCACCTGTTGTGTTCCTGAGCCAGACCTTTAACTCTCAATTGCTCAAATTACTGTTATGTTGTAATCCTAAGTTGCATTGGATAAAAGCGTCTAGCTAAATGCTGATGAATAAATTAAATGCAGATGAATAATTCTTTAGTGTGTAAAAGCACAATGATAATGAGTATTCTAAATCGAAATTAAATGTAATAATACACACTGGGTATTATTGGGTACAAAATTTCTTATTCTATTCCAATGATTGATTTATGGGAAGTATTTTACTTACTGGACTGGACTACTAATCAGAAGTTTCTGGTTCAAACCCAGAGTTGTTCCTATATTCAGTCATAAATGTAAATCACATTAAAATAGACAAAATTGTCTGGTGGGCTACATTATTGACATAATTTTTTTCTGCATAATACATTTGCAGAGACAATACTCTTTATTTATCCAGACTTGAAACCAGCAGTACAGTGCACTGATTTATGCACCATAGTGACTAGGTACCAATTAAACTGACTGCATGTTTTTGGATTGTGAGAGGCAACTGAAGCTCCTGGAGGAAACCCATTCAGACAGATTAAGAATATAAAGGACAAATACTGTCCTGCCTGCGGATTGATCACAGTACCTGTGAGGCTAAGCTGAGCCACTGTGCTGTCCTAAATGACACAAATGTAATTGATAAAATTTTATGTCCACCACTGTCTAGTGTGTGTGTGTGTGTGTGTGTGTGTGTGTGTGTGTGTGTGTGTGTGTGTGTGTGTGTGTGTTAGCTACATATCTAGTACCCCGTAAAATCATTATATAAAGTTCAAAACGTTGTCTCTGACTTTCAGAGAGCTTTAAGCTGAGCCAACGCAACTGAACAAAAAGCTACAATGAAGTTCTGGCTACTGCTGTTCGTGCTGCTGCCACTCTGTTTAGGTAGGTTTGAAATTAACACTTAAAACATAGTTTAGTGGGTTATAAATACTAGCAATTCTACAATATCATGATAGATCGTGATTACAGTCTATGAAATTCTACACAGAATGTTATAAATGCAGTAGGTGGCCAAAAATAATAAATGTCCAAGTAGGTCTTATTTTACATAAAAAGTATTTTTTTTCCTTTTTTACATTAATAACCACATTGGTTTGGTATTTAATAAATAAAAAGTCCTAATGACGTAAATGAGTAAATATGCTATTTCGTTTCATAGTAGAGTCATTTCTTTCAAAATATAAATGTGTCCATATGTCCATGAGAATTAAATAAAGTATTTTAATGTGTATAACAGCACTATCTATTTTACTCTACGTAGATATTGATTATTATATTGAATAGTATTTTGTTGATCTGGCAGCTCATGATGATGGATAGATATGTAATTATGATTATTTTCAACAATGTCAACATGTTAGCCAACTTCATTGTTTCATAAACCTGTCATAAAGCTGACTCATTTAGATGAGGATATGATTTGTCTTTCATGTGAAGTGGTCTGTTGAAATAAACAGACAGTGTGAATCATTTATTTGCTTACAGTTGGAATTGTTTAAAGGTTAATTTGCTTTGAATCAATAGTAGTAAATAATAATATAAGTATAATTGAACTTTGAAGGGCTCTGATGTAGTGCAGAGTGCTGATGGTTCTGGCTCTGTGATTTGTGCAATAGAATCGTATTTTGTCGTTTAATGAAGAATTATATTTTAAATCACACAATATAATACATTACTAATGAAAAAGAAGAGCGAAGAGCAAAACACATGCATTTATGACATGAATTGAAATACATTTTTACAGAAAGCATGGAGTATTTGAAGACATTTGCTCTGCTGTAATTTGCAAGTTTAAACTTATTTCCCAAAAGTACAGGGTGCTTCAGACAAATATTCCTCAATCAGCTCAGCTGTGTAAACAATAATTCTGTGTTGTTTAAAAGAGACACAAATTCCTGGCTGTTCTAAATCGAAAACATTTTAACCACCTACAGCTTTGACAATGTTTGGCTTGCCAGCTGATTTAATAAAGTCACGTTTCTAAAAATGTTAACGTTTAACGTTAAATGAACCAGTCTATTAAATATGGTTGTCAAGTGTTATACGATTTAAAATTACTTTATTATAGGTGTTGCAGCAGATTATAAGATTGACTGCTATGGAGAGGATTTCCTGATGGTGAGGAACCAGGTCCTGCATTGCTCAGGCAAAGTGCAACAGGCGTGTTACACTAGAAGTAAGTAGCACTAATCTGTAATGTACTAAGCATAAGACCAGTTTGAGGCAGGGGTGTAAAAGCAGGCACATTAGCATTTTTTACTTTTAATGTCAAGTCTCATACAATTGCAAATTGGAGATGAATTTCCCCAGTCGCTTACAACACTGTAGTGCTAGTAGTAAGCCTAAAAGAAGGAAAAGGCTTGGATGTGAGAGTAGTTACCTTATTCCATTAAAACACATCAAATACCAAAACAGAGGCAGCTGCAAAAAGGACACAACAGTGACAGGAAGAACAAAAAAAAATCACCATCCAACCTCTTCCACCTTTTTTTAAAAATTTCATGAGAGCTAATTACAATGAAATGTCATTGCGTGTACACTTGTGTATAATGAATGGCAAAGTTTGTTGTTGTTAGTGGAAAAAACTAAATGATCACAAAGATTAAATGCAAATCTTTTTTAGTTTAGATTAGAGACCAAAGACTAGAGATCTAGAATTGCGAGATTTCTTTTGTATAAATCAGACTAATTCAAATATACATATTAAGCCCATTCTCGCCACCTAAGTTAAAAAGGCAAATCCAGCACATCTTTTTTTTTCTCATTATTAGGCCAATTGTTATCTCATTGTTTTGAGGTACTAAGTCATTATTTTGCCATTGCATAGTATAAAATAGGTGCTGGATTTCTTTTTATTGTTAGGTGACAGGAATAGGCTTATGTACATTCTCAATCTGTCATGTTTTATGTATTGTTATGTGCATGTTCCAGAATCTGGGGAGAAAGGATGCTGCAGAAAGGAATTCTGTTCAAAACCTGGTTGGACCTGCTGCAGCACAAGTCTCTGCAACCAGTAAATGCAACACTAGATGGAGCTAAAGACTGCATAAGATAAATAAGCAAATAACTGTAAAAGTAATAGAGCAGGTCAAGATGAGATTGAATAAAGTCAATCGTGTTCGTGTTTGTTTGTGTGTTGATTTTGTCAGGACTAAATGTCCCCACAAGTGTAGTGATTTTGTTAACAGGCGTGGAGAGTTGGGAGATCACCAACTGGTCCTTATGAGATTGAAGGCTTTTTAACATAAAGTGATACTTTAATTTGAAAATTTAAGTGTGAAAAGATCTATTTTTGGTCAGTAAAGTTAGGGTTCAGGTTAGGTGTAGTATAAATGATCTAAGTGTGAATAGAAAGTCCTTGACAATGATGGTGATGGTGTGTGCGTGTGTGTGTGTATTTATACTGATATTAGACTCCAGCGCTCTTTTTTGTATTGTAAACATAAACTGACACATGCTGAGTCAGTGTGACTAAATTTACATGCTTACATGGGTCCGGAATCTCAATAAAAAAGGATATGCAAAAACATTGTGCAGGGTGATATCCGATAAACCAAACAGGTAATCATACTTTAACATGACTTTGATTTTGTTTGTTTTTTTGGAAGGAAGAGGAAAGGAAAAACCCTGATTAACATAGCTTTAATACATCTTCAGTAAATAAATAATGTGTTTTGGGCTTCACTGTTAAATATTATTCAAAAGAATAATGTTCTTAATTATTTTAAGCATTAATTAATCACTGATTCATTATTATGAACAATAATCAATTATACAGCTAATGCTGGAAAAATGTGGCCTGTAGTATCAAATACTTGCTAGAGCCTGTTTGATAATCACTTAAATATAAGTTTATTTTTGTTAATTATTTTAGTATTCAACAACACTGCAACACACTGGCTGCCTGTTCAGGCCTGTTCTGTTTAGTGTATTCAACCATATGTAGTGTGTGTGTACCACTGTGAACTTAAATACGCTACGTGGTGATAAAACTGGATAATGGATGGATGGATTTCATTACACATAAGACAACATCATAAGATAAAATGTATCAATTCTATGTATCAATTATTTAATCATCAATTATTTATTTATTTACTTTCCATATACCCTAAGATTTTTAACCCCAAATGTTTTTTGTACAGAGGTTCAAAGTACATTATGGTGTACTGACAGCTTGGTGGCTCAATTTTACTGTCACTTCACAGCAAGAATAAGTTCCATACCCATGTTGGACAGTTCTTTCTTTGTGGAGTTTGCATTTTATCATCGTGTCTGCATTGGTTTCCTCCCAGTGTCCAAAACCATGCAGGTGAAGTGCATTAAAGATTAAAATAAACACCTGTGACACAAATCACTAAAGAATCGGCATTACTTTTAAAGAGCTCACAGGATTAAAGAATTCTGTGACCCAGTATGTGAAATCAGACATGCTAGTAGTTATAATACCAATATTTGTACTGTACTGGCCAGCATGGGTGCCTTGTAGAACATAGCCAGGATTTAGTTTATTTAAATTAAAATTATATTAAAATAAATAAAAAAACTACATACAAAAACTACACATCAACTATACAGCAGCAGGTGAATTAAATGTGTGTTGCAAAGTGAGAGCTCTTTTTTTTTGCTGTTTTTATTGTTCTAGCCAGAAAGATAACAACAATATAGTACTTATAATAGTTAATTTAAGTTTTAGACATTTGCAGCTAAATTCTTGACAAAACATCAGGAATTCCATTGGACTTTCTGTTATGTGTGTGCAGTTAGTTACCCACATAAATATGCAGCCCTACAAAATCTGTGATTTGCATCTAGTGGTTAAGGCACTGGACTACTAATCCATGCTGGATGCTGGTTCAAACCTCACTTTGCTCACAATTGCTCAGACTCTAGAGTACTAGAGGACTACTAACCATCATCCCACCATCACAATATATTCCAATGCAGGGCAGTTAAGCTTAAACGACTAATTATATATTACAGTAATTACTAAATAAACCTTTGTAATATCTTTATTGGTGGGTATTTTAGTGTCTTTGTAACTTAAATTTTTAATCCATTTTACATTAAAGATGTAAAATATCTTGTTAAAGATTGTATCCAAATAAAAATTACTAATTTAATTGAACAGAATCCAGACAACAAATGGTTCTATCAACTACTAAAACAACACCAGCGAATATATTACATGCCTAAATTGCATAGCAATAACACTTCTCATTTTGAAACGAAAGTTTATTTTTTTAGTTTATTTTTCAGAATGAGAGTCCACAGACGGGAAAGCATGAGAGACAAATTGGCTCAACAGTAGTTTAAAAAAAAGATAATATTTATTGAATTTTGATATATTTTTATGATGGTAAGCTTTTGATATGATTGACGTCATGTTTTAATATCACTAAGCATTTGCTTTAACCTCCTGAGACCCAGACTTTTCCCTGATGTGCGTTTTTTTATTTTGTCTAGCTATTTGTGATTAGTAGGACCTAACAAGCATAAAAATTATATTTTGTCTTTGTTTTTTTC
>JAOUQU010090576.1:0-16043 GCA_028566735.1 Ammoglanis amapaensis
CACGCACACACACACACACACACACACACACACACACACACAGATTTTAATATATTCAAGCATGTGTATGCACTATGCATGCCTATAAAAGTTTACACACATCTTGTTAACCCCACAACAATTCGTAACCCCACAATAAAGTGTTTATGCAACTGAGGACCCACGGTGCTCAAGCAGAGGTTTAAAAAGTCTCCTACATTTCCGCCACAAAAAGCCGCAGGTGTTTTCTTTCTTTCTTTCTCCTCCTTTGATTCTTCTGTCCTAGCAGCCCAGAGTGTTCGACACTGAGCCAGCTATTGTTGTACAAACATCTACACAATACATCATTCACTTCTGAATTCATTCAAACACAGACCCAGAGTGTCGCTGCACAGAGGAAATTTCTCTCTATTTGTTGATTATTTCTCTCTTTTTGAAGAAGAAGAAGAAGAAGAAGAAGAAGCAAGTTTAGAAATGTGCGATCCGGCTCGTGTTTCTTTAAGACAATCCCACTCTCGGTGGACGTAAATTACCGGGGTCATTCTTAGAGAAAACGACAATGGGGTACTCTCGAATTTCAGTCCCTGGCAGCGCTGCATACTCGCGTCCTGCTGAGAAGCCGAAACGTCTTTTCCTGTGCTGACTTCAGTTGGCAGACATTTAGGACCAACCGGTTTAACCACCAGACTCTTTGTTGGGTCTTAAATGATTTTAAAAAAGGGTCCTAACAGGGTCAAGATTTGTCCATTTACAGACTTTCAGTTCATGCTTATTATCTACTGTGTGAAAGCCTCGGTATGAACCGGTCATTATCATGTGCAGTTTACAGGCCTCCGGGCTTTTTGGAGGGAACTGTCTAATGTCTGGTGGTGGTTGTATCGTGTTTGGTTTGATGCTGCCATAGGAACTATTGAACGGGATTTTCATGCTGCTTGTCTGAACAGAGTTCGTGCTCGTGCTTTTTGTTTACAGGTGGTTTTGTGTTAGAACTTTAAAGCACAGTGTGAAGGGTGAAAAGTTTGTCTATGTAAAACTACAGACCTGAGGTCTGTATTTTTCTTCACATAAAAGCATGATGCTAGTAGCTTTGTACACAGATTCATGCAGAACATTCTCGCGGTAAAGCTTCTAATTCAGGTCTGGATATGTAAATACACACAAGTAACAATCACAAACAATAAAGACTTTTTTTCATCATGAACTACAGTATTGAGCTTCTTATAGCACTTTAGGGCAGCACGGTGGCGTAGTGGTTAATCACCTTACAGCTTTTTCTTCATGCGTCTGTGTGGGTTTCCTCCGGGTATCTTTCACACTCCAAAGACATGCAGTCAACTGGTGATCTGATGCATGGATGGACTTGCATAGTCAGTACACAGAAAAGTCTGAAGGATTCAGTGTTATGGAGGATTAAGGGTTTTGCTCAAGGGCCCAACAGCAGCAACCGGGCAGTGGTAGGGCTTAAACGACAATCTGGGACTTTGTGTAGTTTCAGGACGATCATTGATGTCATTAATGGTTTGGTTGATTCTTTGGTTGAACTTCTATGTTTTATTTAAGAGGCTCCGGGTTCGAGTGATTCTCACCCGACGTTTGTGATCGAGAGGAACATATTTTATAGTGGAATTTACCCCCCGATGTTTGTGTTTGTGTGTTTAAATCAGGCACTTTATACCAGGTAAAATATACACAACGTTAGTGATGGTGTTACATTTTAATAGTTCAATTTTTTCCTGATCAGGGCAGCATGATGATGAATCTTACAGAAATCAGACATGGTCACAGGTCACATGGTTTATGTTTAGCCATGTGTATCCTGTCTAAGACTCAAAGCTGACTGGATTCTGATTCGTCGGACAGACGCGGCCATTCTGTGTTTATTTTAGGGATCGTCCACCTCCATCTGTGTCGTTCTCGTCCTTTTCTTTGCTGTCTGCAGCCTCGTCAGGTGTGAAGAAGGATTATCGGTCAAGCGTGACTCCTCACACCTAGAGCCATTCTTGTTAATCCAGCTCTACATACACCGCCACCTTTTCTCCTACCCACTGTGAGTTACATGCAAGTGACCTGCTGAGTGTGTCACAGCTTGCAGCTGCCAGGCTTTATGGCGGCTGATTTACACAACCAATTTGAACACTTAAGCGAGTGCATTCACACACACACACACACACACACACACACACACACACACACACACACACACACACACTCATCTTGAAGAGACGATCTGAATACGTCCAACAGCTGGGTAAAGACTAGCAGACTGACGTAAAGTTGTTACGAACAGCACCAGTAGTTTATCTGATCATTCGGAAAATCTCAAAACCTGTCAGTCAGGGGCCAAGCACGAGGGTGTGGATGTCATGGATATCCTTAGAATCTAACTGTACCTTTAACGGCTCGAGAAACCTCCACCAAAGTCATTATTGATCACCATACTTCTGATTTATAGGGGTTATAGGGTGAACATATAGAGCCTGTCCTAAGGGAAGTCCCATTGTCTCCGTCTTGACCCTAACAGGTCACGGCACATTGTACTTGCCATGTGTGACAACAGCTCAGGAATGATGGTCAGGCACAACGGCTTTGTGTTGGAGTGGAATGGTTCTGTCTGTGGGTGTAGCCAAACAGGAAACACAGAGATTCAAACCCACATTGTTCTGATTTATAGCTGGAAGCTGTAATTACTAGACCATCACAGTCCCCTCAGTACAACTTAGTACAGAACACAATTGTATTTCTAATATCTATGAAATATGTCACCTTGTTTATGAAACTCAGGCTAAAGTTGCCAAATCTATTGTTGAGATAAAGAGCACAGAAGTAAACAAAGTGAGAAATTGATGCCATTTGATTTTATTGCAGTAGATGTTTGCTTACTGAGGTTCTAGGATTTGAAATTTTTGAAATTATATTTTTTAACATGATAAATGGTGAAACTTTTGATTTCATTTACTCTACGTTTAGATTTTCCACCAGAAAGTCGTTTTCGTAAACATTGATTTCTATGTTCGCATCGACACGAAGGCGTCACAACAACGTTGATTTGATGCATAAATTGTCCTTCAGAATCACTTTTCTGTATCGTTCATATACATAAACAATGTAAATAATAGATGAATGATCCGGTCGAGGTTCTTGAGGGCAATGTGAGGCGAGGGTGTGTTTTCTACCTCGAGGACAATAGCAGTAAAAGAAATGCTTGCACTGTAACATTAGTTCCTGTGTAACATTAGTTCCGCTTACCGGATCGGTTTATTTGTTTTAACAGCAATTACATGATCATTTAATGTACAGAATTGGGCAAGTGTAAATATATATATTTTATATAATTCGAAATATATTAAACCATTTTTAATTATTAATGCAAGTTCTTAATTCCAGATCGTATTTATTCCAGTATATGAGCTTTGTGAAGGGTTTCCCATGTCTAGTCATCACGATAACATGACGGATCGACATCCTGCTGCGACCCCACTTGGGTCTGGTTATTATGTTAGCAGGGGTGCTGATGGAGTTGACAGGGATGCATCTTGGACTCTAATCGAGCCTTTTTTTCTCATGGTTTACCCAGGACAGCCAGTGGGGTGCTGCGTGTCCGGCTCTGTACAGCCTGGCTGGTACAGTAGCTTAGTCTGGCACTGGCTCTGCGCTAATACAGCGGTACCCTGCGATACACCTCTGTCTCTCTGACAAAGACACTGACCACTGCCAGATTTGATCCGGGGGTCTTTACATATCGTGCAAAGGTCCTGACAGGAGGCTGTCTGGTGGATTCCTTATATGAAGTATTTATCATGCACAGTGATGGATCCTTCCTCCCGGTGTCCAGGCACTGGGCACAGAACCTTCACAGCTCACAAATCAAATCTCCTTTAAGTGCTTAAGAGCAAATAAAAAGCACACAGACGTGAGAAAACAATCAAGTGATTTATAGACCATGACTAGATGCAGGGGTCAGGCTCAGGTTATTGAGATCTAACACCCGTTTTACCAGCTGTGCCACTTTATCACCCTGGAGCATCGACAGAATCACTGACTGCAAGGCCTTCAGGGCAACTTTCAGATCTTATAGGGTTACGGAAATGGTTTGAAACACTTGCTGAAAAAGTAAAAGAAACTAAAGGAACAGGGGATGTAATGATTCAGCAAGAATTAATACAAATCAATTCATGTGGATGAATCGTTTGAATCGATGGTCCTTCAAAAACGAATTGATTTTCACTTTTAAACAGCAGGGAGCGCTGGCACTGTGTGAATCTAGTATTTTTCATCTAGTTGCACCGTCCTCAGGGTGTTTATGTTACGATTCGGGTAAAAAAATGGGTTTATTAATTATTAAAATCGATTTGTGAACCCGGTGGCCAAACGAAAGGAAACAAATAGTTTGCTGTCCCTAGCTAGCTAAATACCTCCCAACCTCCTAGCTTGTACCTTGACCCACGGCACTAAACACGACAGGCTTTTATCCCGTTACCTTGACAAATAATAACACTTTCAGGTGGAGCGCATCAAGCAGACGAGCACATGTTTAAACATGCAGAGCTCCGAATCGCTACTGAGTTCTGGAATAATGATCCTTCAGCGGGTTGTGCACCATTACATAAGGGATGGGCAGGTGAAAAGCATTTCATGCTAATTGCTAATCTGTTATTTAGGACGCTACGTAACGGCAAACAAATAAGTGTTACGATGCCGGCGATCCTGACTGGTGGGCGGCACGGTGGCTTAGTATTTAACCATGTTGCCTCACAGCAAGAAGTCCCGGGTTCCATTCTCAGACAGCTTTCTGTGTGGAGTTTGTATGTTCTCCCCGTATCTGCATGAGTTTACTGTGGGTACTCTAGTTCCCCCCAACAGTCTGAAAACATGCAGGAAATGCAAATTGAAGAGACCAAATTGTCCATGACTGTGTTTCATGTGACTCTAGTGTGGCGTTCAAATCTTCATGTGATGAACGAACGTTTCCTGTCATGGATACGACCCGGAGTTTGAATCATGATGTCATAATGCTCAATAAAGAAATAACTGACGGATAGTTTCCAAGGTCGTGTTGCATCACAACACTTTTATTGTATTATTTAAATAAAAGGTGATCGCAGTAATGACAAGAAGTAGTCAAATAAAGCTTTAAGTTAGTAACAAATAGTTAACATAACTTTATTACAACAGACAGAGAAAGAGCCCAATTTGGAACATGTCCCGCCCTGACAGGAAGGAAGTATGAACATATATCAGCCCGTACAGCTGGACAGTCCAGCGCAGTTAGAACAAGCAGAATATGAGCATTATTTTTATCTACACTGACCAAAGTGGAACTGATTCTGTTCTAGTTGCTGAACTTTTCAAAAATCCGCTCGAAGAAACATAAACATAAATGTTTGTTTGATGAACTGTAGTCACACATTTCCATTTTTATTTTCAGCCTTTAGCAGACACTTTTATTCAAAACATATTCAGTCTGAACAATTAGGATTAAGCACCTTGTTAAAGGTCCTTACAGGAGTAAACTAGTGCTGATCATTAAACACTAAGCTACAGCTTTTACCCGATTTACCCATTTTTTCTTTCTGAAAACATAACAGATGGCGAACAAGCTTTTAAAATTTGCACTGAAGGACATTTCAGCCTGTAGAGTAACTCGTCTCACACAAACAGGTTCAGAACTGTGAATTATTATTAGGATGATTATTATTAGGATCATTATAGAATTAGTTAAACCTAACAGCAGTTAACAAGTCTATCGTCCCGAGGATGAAATGACAGCAGCAGGTTGAAACGAGAGACCTGAAGTCTTAGCATTTGTATGACTTTTTTCCAGGGGTCTCAAACTCATCCTGAGTTAAACTGCTGAACACGTGACCGCCTGGGGTTGGTCCAGCAGCCACTTTGACTTTTTATGGATCCACGTAGAACTGAATCTACACAGAGAGCTTGAAAGTACCTGGATAGGGGATGTAGATAGACAGGCAGACAGCCAGACAGACAGAACTTTGATCCCTTTGGGAGGTTCCATCTGGGAAATTGGGGTTCCAGTAGCAACATAATTACACACAAAAACAGTTAAATAAGTAAGATTAAAAGTAATGTGTTCCAATACCTACAGCGCTCTATACATAGAAAACATCTTCATCCTCCCTAATAGAAATATGACACTCCCACAAGATATTTAGCTCAGTGGTTAGAGTACTGGACTAATACACAGAAGGTTCTTGGTTCAAGCCTCATCACTTGCCAACGTTGGCCAAAACCATGTTCAGTCATAATTGTAAGTCACTTAAAATAAAAGGTTCTGCTTAAAACGTCCTATTTTTAGATGTAAATAAATTGTTATTGATGTTTTCTAATTATGTATTAATATATAAGCATGCGCTTATTTACAAGATAACCATTTTTGGTACATGGAAGTAGCTTTTATTTGTTATGCAAGCTCGTTTGCTGCCTCATTCTGGTGTCAAGATGAACCAACAGGTTTTGTTATAATAACATTAACGTGTTCGTGTATTGACAGACAGCCATTAGCCAAACTCTTGTGGGTTTGTCAGAGTTAATTGGATAATTTGACTGTATATGATTTCCTCGTTTAACCCTTGAACAGTAACGCCGGGTGATTTTCACACACACACAATTGTTGTCATGTGATTTTCATTGTGTTGCTGTGTGGTTCCAAATTGTGGAATAGTCTGCCACTTGAGTTACAGCATTCACTGTATTTAAGGCTCATTTAAAAACCCATTTTTTCAAGTTGGCCTATAGCTGAGTTTGTATTTGACTTTTATCTCTCTTAATTACATTCTATTTTTATCTAGATTTCTTTTATTCATGATGTATTTTATTAGTATTTTTAATTATAATTTTTATTTTTGTACTGTATATTTGTACTGTAAAGTGACCTTGGGTGTCCTGAACGGCGCTTGTTAAATAAAATGTTGTTGTTGTTGTTGTTGTTGTTGTTGTTGTTTTTGTTGTTGTTGTTGTTGTTGTACATTTAGAAAAAAAATCTCATTCAGTCAAGATTTTCATGAGTGTATGAGTGAATCATTGTATCAGTATGAGTGATCACATTATATTTTGCCTAACTGTAATTTAAAATGTCTTTCTTTTATTTATTTTAAATTGTCTCCATTTTTTACAATTCCACTGGTCTCTACTCAACTCACTGATCTTTATGTCCATCTATTTCTGCACAGGCACCTTTTGGGGTCCTAGTTTTCTTTCGCTGTCTTTTAGTGCAGAACATTGCCACATGCAGGCAAAGCCAGGCTTAGCATTAGTAGAGCTGGTGCTCCACTGAAAAAAAAATTCCATATTCAATATTCCACTGACATCCTACCAAGAGCAATTGCATTCTGCATGAGCAAGGTGACTTTCTCTCTGAATTATGGGAGTCATAAATCACTGAATGCAGAAGAAGTGCAAAGTGAATGCCGTTTAGAAGCCGTTTACCTTTTTTTTATGTCCTCACTTTATTACAGGTGGACACTACTCAAAAGACAACAGTCGCGGAGCTGCACATGACCTGCATAACTTCATCTCATCTGGCTTTGTGACTCTGGGAAGAGGCCATTCTAAAGGTAAGGTTCTAAGGGTCAGTAATACATAATTATGAATAGTGGCAAATGTCACACACGCACACACATGCACGCACACGTACACACACACACACACACACACACACACACACACAACATTTTTCTGAGAAAATATTATTCCGTGGAATAATGTATAATTCCGTGTTGACGTGGAATTCTAACCAGATGTCGGCACTAATCCATCCAATCCAACCAAGCAAGGAAATCAAACCCTAGATGTCCAAAAAAATCAAATTATGCGTAAGAATGAAAAATAAGACAGGGAAATTTGCATTTCAGAATTTAATTTATCGAATTTATACAAGAAGATCACGTTACAGTGATGTTACATCATGAATCTTTAAAAGCTAATAATAACCCAATAACTTGTCATGTGCCCTTGAGCATCAATTAGAGCTTTACAACGACATTTTATGTTGTTCACAATTCGACTGTCTGCAGAGGCCTGTTATCCCACTATTCATGATGGGCAACCTTTTGTTTCTGTTTGTCCTGCATTTTGTAAAGTTGCTTTGAGACAATATCTATTGGAAAAAGCGCTATATAAATAAAGTTGACTTGACTTGACTTGACCTTCAGATCTTTGAGGTTCAAGGGTACAGAGTACTTTTACGTGGTCTTGAGAGGTTTTACATTCGAAGCACTTCAGTCTCCAGCAGTCGTTCCATGATGATGCAATCTTGATGAGCTGGAAAATGGTCATCCATGAAGGTGATGGAAGTTGTCTGTGTTGTTCATGCAGAGGAGCAATGATTGGATTAATCGTTTAACTCAAGTAATATGGAGTTTGTCACTATACCATTCACAGATTTTACTGTTAACACACGGCTGCCCACACTGTAACACAACCACCAAAGACAACAGTGGCTAAATAATGAATCAACATTCATTAATAAACATCAGTCTACTGAGAGACGAACCACTGAGTCCCTTGTCCAGTGTATTTAACCTTAAGTCTAGCAAACAGGCAATGGTCCAACAGGACACCTCCCTTAAATGTGCTTAGCATTAATCATCCAGTTCCACAGGGCACTGTTCACAATGAAGCGGTCATCAGTGTTGGAAGTAGCTGAAGAACAGCAACCTCTATGCCTTTCTGTGGCTCTTTCAGTCTCTCTTTATCTCTGTTGCAACCTGCTGATGGCACATGGAGCTCATTGTCAACTTTTGTTTAAAACCATCCAACATGTTTGAAGCCTTTATATGACATAGTACTGTTGATTGTTAGGTGTTGTCTCATTATGTCAAAATGCAAATGATGAGATGATAATGATGAGAAGGATTGTTTAAATACCTGTTCACTGGTGTTCACTGATGTGAAAACTGCCAGTTGTGCAAAACATACAACAATATATACAACAGTATTTTAATCTGCAGCATTAAGAGATCAAAACAACTCAAACAATTTAACAGACCATATTAAATGTTAACATGGCAGGTTGTCAAAATAGTCTCACATAGTCGCTGTTCTGATGTGTGATGCCTCCCAACTCATGGATCTTTTGCTTGAGGATATTTCAAAGGTTCTCAATGGGATTGAGGTTGGGGGGATGGTGGCCATGTTATGAGTTTCTCTCTTTTTACGCCTATAGCAATCAATAACACAAAGGTTTTCTTTGCAGCATGTAATGGTGCAGGGCCATGTATGTAAGAAGTAAAAAATCCAAACCATCATGGCTCTGGTGTGAAAAAGTGTAGTAAAGTAAAAACTGTGGTTTTTAACACCTGAGTTCAATTTCTCTAGCCACACAAAGGCCAGATTATTGCCAGATCTGTTCTCAATCAAGACATCACTTAAAAAGGAGCTGCCTGACAGAGTAAAGTCCACCAAAAGATCCTTAAAAGCTACACATCATGCTGAGATCCAAAGAAATTTAGGAACAATTGAGAAAGAAAGTTATTGAGATCTATCAGTCAGAACGCTGTAAAAGACTCATTGCAGTTTAATGTAAAAGTCTAATATTGAAGTTTATTTTAAAATATTAAAATTATAAAGCTTCACTTTTAAACACAAGACACAGATGTTACAAAGTGGCGACTTGATAAGCCAACCAATCTCAGTCCAGCTTTAAGATGTTTTTTTTTTATAGAGAAACGGCATACAAATAAAAAAATAAGAAATCATCAAAATGATAAACAGTTTACCTGCCTTTTATGTATATGGCAGTGTAAGCTGATCAGAAAAACTGTGAGAAAAATCATTAAACCTAAAGTTTTAAAGTTATAATTCTTCAAAGATTGCAGTTAAATATTAATTTAATCAAACAGGCCATTTTAGTCCACCAATAAATGATCAAATATTTGACTTAAAATTATGCATAGTTATCATGGATATACCGTGATATACACACCCGAGGGATTCGTTTTTTGACCAGACCAGCTTTTATATTTTTTATGCAGCATACAAATAAATCAAGCACCAACCTGCAAATAAAGCAGCCCAGATCTGGACCTGAAGCTGTGTCACAGACGTCACGGGATGATACTATTAGGGACTATTTTTCCCATTCACGTCTTCTGGAGTACAAAGCAGAAAGAGCAAAATGCTGAAGAGCTGAAATGCATTTATTTTTGTTTACTTTGAGTCACCCGCCATTCACATCATGCTCTCATGCTCTCTTCCAGCACTAATGCAGTACAACCAAAACAATCATTGAGAGAAATGTAGTTAAGATATTGGCAAAGACAAAGACTGATTACTCCTTAATTAGCAGTGTAAATCACAAGATTCATCACATTATGGTACAGTATGACTCTCTTGATTAATGAAACAATATTTCTTGATAATGAAATTTGTCACCGTATGATTACAATATTGTTTTTTACGATATAATTTAATACATTCTATTTGTATAAACTCAAGAATGCGGACATAATATAATTTGGCTATTTTATTGGTAATTATTAAAAAAGGCAATGTGTATACACTCATTTTATTAAATGGAATGTATTTTTATGATTTTGAATTCAATGTTGCAAAGCTACAAAGGAAGAAAACTGGTTTGATGAATTGATTTTATTGAACCATGCTGTGGTGATTGCTTCTTTGGAGAGAAACATGGTTAACAGAAGAACGCCTAAAATCACCACTAGCCTTTTAAAGCAACTCTTCTCTTCTAATCAGCATGGTGAAGCACCTGTCTTGTCCTTATTAACATGATCTCCTAAGCTAATAAAATCATTGAAAATTCTGTTAAAAAAACTTTTTCTAGATGATTTTCGTGTCATGGAATGACTTTGGCGAAAATTGCAATTCATCTGATCACATTTCACAAACTAGCTATTTTAAATTCTTATTCTTCTATCTATTTTTCCAACTCCAACAAAGTTGGGACGTTGTGACATGTAAATAAAAACAAAAAAATGATTACCTATACGTGTTAAGAAACTTCAAAGGTGTTTTCAGGAACTTTTAAAATAACACACACACACACACACACACACACACACACACACACACACACACACACACACACACACACACACACACACACAGTTGTGTGTGCACAACTTTAAAATTTACTCATGAATGCTGGTTGTAGTTGTTTGTTCATTTTGGCATTTTAGTCGAAATATAGTAACAACCTCAATAGTAGTTACCACAAAATGCAACATCCATACAGGTAATGTAGATGAAAATCTTATGCTGCAGATCCCAATAACAAACAGGATGAAGGTAGATTTTACATACTTACACAGTGAATTTGGTATATCCTGTTTCACAGAAGTGAGCCAGGATGTTTGGGTTCTTGTGCTTCTGAATGACTGGAGGCTGACTCAGCTGGCTCGATCAGGTTTGCTTCCAGTCACAGATTGGTTCGAACAAGTCAGGCGAGCTTTTAATCTGAGCAGGCAATGCTCTCTGTGAGACCAAATCAATACAGTGCTTGTGAGATTTTGCTGTCGCAGATGAGGTATTTAAATGGACCTGTCGAAGAGTCTTTAGATTACAATCTGTTTCAAGTGATGAGTCTGTAGATCAAAGGTCTCAAACCCATCCTCAAAGGGCCGGTGTGAATGCTGGATTTTATTTCAACCAGATCAGAACACATTTAATTTAACTAGTTTTATTAGCTGGTCAAAATTGGAAATTAGTTGATCATGTGTCCTTTTAGATTTGTTGGAACGACAACCAGCAGCCACACTGGCCGTATAAATAGTATAAATAGCCCAATTTTGGGATTATAATTATTTAAACATAATTTAACTTGTGTTCAGTGATTTTTTTTTACCTAAGGTGGTGGTTTAGGTTTTGGTTCACGGTCTACATGAAAAGCTCATTTTTCATAGGACAGTGATGATATGGAAATCAGCTATAATTATACAGTTTAAAAGTTCTACTAAAAGTGAAATCATATCGACTGGACTTTAGTCCAAGTCTAAAGAACGCATAAAGTTTTTGGCTGATACATTCATCATGCCCTTGTTTTGACATTCCCAGCTTTCATTCAGCCACAACAAACAACAAAGTCTCTGGCTTTAATTAGGCCCCAGAACAGATGCCTAATTATTTAATATCAGCTCCCTTCAAAAATACCTTCCGCATGTACGACAGCAACAACAACAGACTGCTGACTTCTGTCCTCTGCTACACTAAAAGAAAGAGGAAATCGTTATCGTCGCGTGTTCACTCCAGTTCAGTGGGGGAAACTAGAACAACCAGCGACTTTGTAGAAAGTTTGTAATTGATAGCTGGGTTTTTACTTAAAAGATTCAGGTAACAAGGTATTAAGACAGTGGGAAAGCAACACAGAAGATGCTTAGTGCTCATTAGAGAAAATTGAAAAAAAAACTACACACAAATAAAAATGGTAAAACTTGGTAGTTATTTTACTATATAGAAATTCATTTTTATTTAATGATTGACCACAAAATGACCAGTCTTAACAGAATGACCACTAAAAGGTGATGCATATAGTGTACTCTTGACTTGAAGCTTTTAAACTTACGAACAGGTTTTGGGTTATGAAAGAATCAAGTGATGTCAAGGAGACAAAGCTTTGTGTAAAAGAGTGGAAGTATTTTTTATTCACAAATTAGTGCAATAACAATTTAACTGTTTTGTACACAGAGGTATAATAGTTGTTATACCTATATAGGCACAAACCAACCCATCGACAAGCAACACATAAATATGTCCAAACAACTTCCCAGATTCCGTAAAATCACAATTTATCTGGCATGCCATAACAAAGTTTCCTGTGAACATGAATGAAAATGTCTGGCCACGATCTAGCAATGCACCATCCTTTGTAAAAGGCAGATGAAATAGGAAACAATGGCTGGTCAGACCTCAGGGCACTGACCTTTGATTCATATATACAGCACTTCCCCGAAGATCACTCCTCATTCTTCTCTTAGTTTCTTTTATCAGTAGTCAAATGGTTTTAATCTGATTTTAAATAGCCTGGGATTCTTACCACATCTGGTTGGCCTTTAGAAGCGGTCGTGAGGGTGCTCGGCCATAGAATTGCTCTCCATCCTTGCACAGTCTGTGTTCTATAGGAGTATATTGGTCCAACGGTTTCTCATTTCCTGAGTCGGCAGTGGTCAAGCAGGATATCTCAACAATCCACCTTTCTTTCTTTTTGAAGTTCGCGTTTGTGAAGTGCTTTAGCCTCTGATGTTTTCTTATGCTTTTTACTATTCAACATGATCTTCTTCCCTCTGGACACCTTTTTTGGTACACACAAAGCCTTTTATATATTTCCTATTTGCTAAAGGCAGTTAATCTTCCACTGCTGGGGAATGGTTTTACATGCCAAGACATGCTATCATCCTGGGTCCTTATACACAATCACAGATCGCACACAGGATTTAGTCCATTTTCCCACATGCTTACTACTGACCAACAGAAATAAAATCAATTTTCATAGAGTGACTGCTTATTCTCTGCATAGACACCAAAAATAAACAATAGACATTATATTAGACAATATATAGAAATAGACCGTCTATTCAACAATAGGCTTTATGGATTACAATAGACAACAAGTTTATAGACAAACCTAATCATTGTGCCTGCTAGAATTCTGGATTCCATTTGTTCTGCCGCCAGGGCAATAACAAAACCATTTTAATAGGTCTATTACAGGACCCATTAAAACATATTGAAAGCGTTAACTCATTCATTGTAAGTTTAAATGTAAATAGGGTGGGTGCGAATATGAGGGTGAACACCCATATCTAAATCCAAATACATTCAATAGTTCAATATATGTATATAAACTCGCCTGATCACCATTGCCTTTCATTTTTATCATTTTTTAAGTAATTATTAACAGTTGTCCCCTAATCTGGGCATTGTCAACTTTATTTCTATAGCGCTTTTTCCAATAGACATTGTCTCAAAGCAACTTTACAAAATGCAGAACGAACAGAAACCCCTGTCTGTTCCAGGTCTTTTTTTAGAATATATGGAAGGTAATTTTGAGTATTGAGCATTTTTCCAGTCATATTTGATGCCTTTTAGTGAATTTGAATGTGAGGTCAGTCACATAATCTACACATATTTCCACTTCTGTACTGGGCTAACAACAAGTGTCCTTACAAAGTGCTAAAGACTACCTTTTTTAGTTTAGGCCTTTCCCTCTCAGCATACTAGTGGTCAAATGTGTCTGTTTTAGGCACTGCCAGTTGTTTGTCAAAACATTAAATTGCTTTAATTTTGTTACTTAAATGACACTTAAAACTGCCCTAATACAGTTACCTGCTAAAGAACTCAATTAAAACACAAATCATTGTCTTGCACCGTTACTGCTCTGGTGGATTGTTAGCACCCCAGTGGGACAGGTTTTTATTCAAAGGTAGGGGGCTATAGTTTTACTTTGTTGCTCTTTGTGAGGGATGGTTATTGCAAACTGCTAGGTTATTGATTTTGATTTCTTGATTTGATATTTAAAATGCACGTTTACACTATGTTTATTAGTGGTGTCTGCAAAATTGTGGGGGTTTCAATGAACACGTTATTTTGGTTCCAAGACAATAATCAGTCTACAAACTTGAGTTGTAAAAAAAGTTGTAAATGTGAGGATGTTTAGTGTACTTCTTTGCATTGCTTCACCCTTTATTATTTAATTACAGTGGAACCTTGGATTACAAATGGTTTAACGTGTACATTCGGGGATTACGAGAATGTAGTTCAATTTAACAATTAATGCAAGACAACAACAACAACAAAAAGTTTAAACAAAAAAACATATGTGAAGTTACTTTCTACAAAAATTACAACATTGGGTATGGTCAAAAATATATAGATAAATTCAATCAATTTATCATTAAGCTAAAATCCTAAATCCTAAAAATCCAAATATTGATGACAGATTATAATCAAACTATCTCAGCTTGGCAGTTGTGTACTGTAGGCACTGACAATTGTGCCTAGTAGATGGTGCCCAACTGACCAATTCGGATTTGAAGTTTAGGATAACAGGAATGTTGTGTTAGTGGAAGATCACACTGTGTCACCTATACTAGTATACTACAAAACTATATATTAAGTCCACAATGTCGACCTGATGCCCATTGAAAGTATGGATGTTGAATACAGCCTCTATATGCAATTACTTTTTAAGGTGAAAACACAAATCTCATGAGAAATAAATTATATGACACAAAGTACTCAATTCTTTTTAGTATTAAGATGACATCCGGAATGTCTTAATCAACATAAAGATGATAAAAGACATAAAGACAGTGTGAGTCCTTTCTAGTGAATTTGTTATAGTGCCAACAAACAGAAACCCCCCTTTCTGCGATGTCAATGTTGAAATGTCAGGCACTTGTCCTCCAGGTGTTCTAGTCTAGCTGTCTTGTTTGGAAACCGCATGCTGAGAGCCTTGTCTCCAAACCCCAGTGGAAAATGCTTCATTTTCACTTCCAGTAAATACATAACGCTGCCACACTGCTTCACAGCAGACGGACAAGTTTTTGTTCGATATAATATGGTTACAATGCTAACATCCAATGAACTATTACAGCTATGGTGTTTATTCACTTTGTACTTGATTGACTACGAAGCAAATGATGTATTTACAGGCATAATTAAGCACAGTTTGCACAGCAGCATTGTGTCGTGATGCATCAACCTCTCTAGTTTACTAAATTTTCCCCCAAATGCGAAAAACTGAATCATTGCCAATCAAAGACTTTTATTGAAACTTTGTTTAAACAATGTAAAGCTTGTGTGTACATAACTGTGGCTTGGTGGACAACACTGTTGCCTCTGCCACATGTGAATTTTCCCATGTGTACCTAGCCGCTTGGATGCACAAACATTGTTGTATCAGTCCCTAGTGGTAACCTTAAGATGTCATTACCTCATTCACCTCAGTACACATGCTCTCTTTGGAAATCAGCCACATCAATTAAATATATGAAAAAATCAATTATGTAGCACTAGAGCAGGGGTCACCAACCTTTTTGAAGCTGCGGGCTACTTTTGGGGTACCAACTAATGCGGCGGGCGACCAG
>JAOUQU010090682.1:0-16043 GCA_028566735.1 Ammoglanis amapaensis
TTAGTCGACTATTAGTCGATTAGTTGAAGTAAATGACGACCTCTGGTCGACCAGCAAAATCCTTGGTTGTGGACAGCACTACAATCCGGTTATTTAGGCACTAGTTAGTATTCAAACTTTTTTTAAACCCTTTTATTTTAGACAAAAAAATGAATTGTGGATGTAATGAGTAATATAAATGTTATCGGTAAATTGATTTGTATCCATATTGGTGTTTTAATCGGTGATTCATTATGTAAGACAAAGAATTTTCTCATGTCTATATTTGATTGATGAAATCTAGACATTAAAAATCCTCTGGAAAAAAAAAACTGGTCCGGTGGATTTTTATTTTTTTTCTCTGTTTATTTGATGAACCACAAACAAATGTTAAAAACTGCAGATGATAAAATTCAACATCGAGTGTTCAGTCAACATCAGTGGCTCCATCCTCCTCCATCCTCCTCTCCAACTCTCATCATTCCTCTGCACACGCTCAGATCGTCTTAATCTCACCTGTCGGTCCAGAACATCCGAGCTGCTCTTCTGTCCTCTGTTAACTCCGTTCCAGCCTCGTACACCTGAGAGATTGAGTTTGCTTAGTACCTGTGTTTATTTGTTTTGTTTTTTTGAGAGGGCTTAGTTCTTTACTCTCATCTGTCTTCTGCACATGCTCAGAATCTCTCTCGTCTCTTTTGGAAATCCTATTCCTCAACCAAGTGTATCACTTTTTAGGGCCCATTTTCTTTCATACAATTGATGTTATAATAAATATATCATGTCTAATAAATAACATGGTCAAATGTCTCTCTCATCCATTCATCCATCCATCGATCCGTCTATGTCGGTCTATCTGTTCGTCCAGTATCCATCCATTTATCTGTTTATTTTATCTAGTTCTTTACAGGAGATCTAGTCAGGTAAGACTGAATCTGAGAATCCTCCAGCATGGTTGCTTGTGAGTGGGAAATCTCTCCCTGTCCACCCTGGGAGAGCATTAATGCCTGCTGTGTGTGTGTGTGTGTGTGTGTACACGTCTGGGTTATTTTTGTTTCCCCGACTGATAAGTCTCCACGTGCTTGCGTCTCATTGTAGGGTGCGCTGACCTGAACAGTCTCGACTCCATGAGTCCTCAGGAGAAGAAAAGGCAGGGCTACATCCACGAGCTCATCGAGACTGAGGAACGATACGTAGAGGATCTTCAGCTGGTCCTGGAGGTACCTGTTACATACACACAGGTTTTATATACATTATATATGTATATGTACAGTATAGTATACAGCGATATAGTGTTAAATAGTATTTTATGTACTACTTGGTGTATATTACAGTATATAAAAGCCTTCTATACATGTACTGTACAATATTACTATACGATAATAAGTCAGTAATAGTATATAATAGTACACGTAGTAGTAATAGTGTCATTATAATAGTTATAGTATGGTGTGTATATAATACTATACAATAGTAATAGTACAGTATGTAATTGTACAGTTTATAGTAGTGTATAACGGTAATAGTATGGTTTATAATAACATGCAATAATATATAAAGTATATAATAGTGTGGTATATAATAACAGTATAAAATAGTAGTAGTGCAGTATGTAATAACACCAAATAAAGAGACATTGTATAATAGTAAAATAAAAGTAAATAATAGAACAATATATAATAGTACATTATGTAATGGTACGGTATCTAATGGTACAGTATGTAATTATAAGGTATATAATAACGGTATATATAACATTGTGTAACACACACACACACACACACTATTTTGAACTGAGTTTCTTTTCATTTGCTTTCAGGTGTTTCAGAAGCCGATGATCGAGTCGGGGCGACTCTCGGAGGGTGAGATGAGCATGATCTTCGTCAACTGGAAGGAGCTCATCATGTCTAACACCAAGCTGCTCAAGTAGGTACTCGAGATCGTGCAAAAAAAATAAAAAATAAACGACGGACATTTTCCGTGTGATCTTGTGAAGTGAACGTCGGCGCTTTATTCTGACCAGGGTTGCAGGAGGTAAAACGAACCCCCGGAATTTACTTGGTACAATAAAAGTACCATCACTAGGGTTCTTTTCCCAACATTTTGGGCATGCAGCACGAGCGTCGGTTGATTTTTTGTGGCGCAGGGCTCTGCGTACGAGGAAGAAGACGGGAGGAGAGAAGATGCCTGTGCAGATGATCGGAGACATCATGGCCTCTGAGCTGTCGCAGATGCAGGCCTACATCCGCTTCTGCAGCTGCCAGCTGAACGCCGCCAGCCTGCTGCAACACAAGACTGACCAGGAGCCTGAGTTTAAAGGATTTATGAAGGTATGCACGCACGCACCCACACACACACACACACACACAGTTCAAATCAATATACATCATAGGAAACAACCACACAACAATCCACTACATTGCAGATTTTCCTCTCGGTGCTCTGGTTCCCATTCCTTTGGAGTTTCCCTTTTTTTCATGGCGATAAATATAGGAATCTTATAATATATATCAGAGACACTTAGCACACAAATTCATGCCATGAATTTTCCTAAAACTTAAAATCTTTTATTCAGACATGTTCCATTTTGATTTGTACTCGATCTTTCAGAAAATCGCCACAGACTATCGGTGTAAAGGAATGCCCCTGTCCAGTTTCCTTCTGAAGCCTATGCAGCGTATCACCCGATACCCCCTCCACATCAAAAATGTGAGTGTTTTAACGCTTGTCTGACATCAAAATACATGCAGATACGTTGAGCCTAAGTGTGTGTGTGTGTTCAGATCTTGGAAAGCACGCCCGAGAGTCACATGGATCACGCTCAGTTACGCGAGGCTCTGGAGAAGGCGGAGGAGCTCTGCTCCCAGGTCAACGAGGGTGTACGAGAGAAGGAGAATTCGGACAGGCTGGAGTGGATACAGAGTCACGTTCAGTTCGAAGGCGTCACAGAGGTGAGCAACAGGTCACACCCACCCCCTTCCTAATATCACATGCTCTTAGTCTCGCGTGACCCCAGTCGCCGGTTTATCACGTTGCTCTCTGACAGCCCTGGTAAATATTTATTTGCTGCCAGATATCTGCCCCTAACGGAGAATTAGAGAGGTCCTGAAGAATACGGCTGAATATCTAAACGTTCTGTTCATCAAAAAATGTAAAACTTTTAAGAAAATGAATGGGCACCTATAATAATACAATAATAATAATAATTGCGTTCTTCAGTTTACCTGTCGGTTGATGTATGTATTAATTATGTATAAAGATTAGTTCTAAATTGTGTGTGTATATATTTATTTTTCATGATCAGAATCTGATTTTGAACTCCTTGACCAACTGTCTGGGGCCCCGAAAACTCCTCCACAGTGGGAAACTGTTCAAGACCAAGAGCAATAAGGAGCTCTACGCTTTCCTCTTCAACGACTTCCTGCTCTTCACTCAGGCCGCCAAACAGTTCACGTCCTCGGGCTCGGACAAACTCTTCAACCCCAAATCCACCACGCAATACAAGATGTATAAATCCGTAAGTACCGTTCATGATTCCACCCGGAATTTGAGGAAGACGAAGATGTGCACAGTCATCTCCCTAAGTATATAGGACACTTATCGATGAGGCACAACGAGGAATTGTTTCCTGTCATAAATGAAACCAAAGTGTAAAACATGATGTTAAAACTCGATAAACAAAGAAACAAACAAATCCCAAAGCTTGTAAGAGAGAATCATCATTAGTGTGTGACTTTTTGTCTTGTGTAGCCTGTGTTCCTGAACGAAGCCTTGGTGAAGATGCCCTCAGACCCCTCCAGCGACGAGCCCGTCTTCCACATCTCGCACATCGATCGGGTTTACGCTCTCAAAACGGATAACATCAACGAGAGGTAATGTGAAGGAAACTCGGCGGCAGGTTAAAGCTCGCTTAGATAAAAGCTTTTTTTTACTGAGTATAAGGATGAGCTGCAGTACATAAAGCAACCACAGTTTTACAGGAGAAAGTGCTGACGAGAGTGGGGCGCTGTGGAGCTTTAGTCTGCAATGAGGAGTGGGCAACAGAACGATTGCTTTCTAAAGTCGTGAAATATAAACAGGCCGACATTCTCCTACCACATTTACAACACTGTAAAGATTTTGATAGACATATTATTTGTGGTTTTTAGCTGGAAACCATTGTTGCAATCTGCCAACCCTGGTGAGGCAATGATTTATTAAATACAGTTGCTTTACTTTCTGTGTTGTTATAATATACGATTTTCGTTTCGGCCCATGGTCCGTCATTAAGATGACATTTTAGATTTTTTTGTGTCCTGTGATCTATGTGGGCGTTCTGTTCACCTGCTTCTCTATTCTGTGCTTCATCCTTCAGGACGGCTTGGGTTCAGAAGATCAAATCTGCTTCAGAGGAGTTCCTCGAGACCGAGAAGAACAAACGAGAGAAAGCGTATCAGTGTAAGTGCTTAAAACTGGTCTGATGCGAAAATGCTTTTAGTCAGCAACCAAGTTAATAAAATCCCAGTTCATTTAGGATGAATCGATCCTCCCAGCGTTTAGCCATTGAATCATTTTATTATTGCTGACAAATAAGGGTGTTAGCAATTCAATAAGAATCGATACGAATCGATTCACTCTGGGCGAAGATTTGAATGAGTGAATCTTTTAACATGACATTCACTTTTAGCATCGATATTCACATTACGTCGGCAGCTGTGTAAAATTGGGTTCACCGCCTTGTATGCAGACTATACAGACTGCTAAGCTAACACGGTTAGCATGGTGCCATTCAAAGCAATGAGATGAGGTGGCATAATATGTTAGAATATGTCGAATAAAGTTTTACCGAAAGTGCTTAAACTTTAACGATGAGCCCAAACTTGCAAATAAACGTTTATATCCATTAAACGTCCATGATCATTTATTAACATTCCAAAGTTTCCAACACTGAGCATCCGATTCTACTCTGAATATAAAGTTTAGTTTTGAAACTGACTCAGTTAGGAGTTTTAGACATTTAGGATGTTACATCGACTGATTCTTCCTGCACTTATATTCAGCTCGCTCGATGAAGGCCAGTGGAATCGGCCGTCTGCTCGTCACCGTCCAGGAGGCCAACGAGCTCAAATCCTCCAAGGCAGCAGGTAAGCTTTGTTAATTTGTTTGTTTTTTTATCTGAGTGACCTGCAGTAGCTTCAGACTAAACCCTCCATTGTTTTCTCTTTCAACGTTTTCACAGGAAAGTGCAATTCATACTGTGAAGTGACCATGGGGGCGCAGTGCTACACGTCCAGAGCGCTGAACGACACCATCAACCCCAAATGGAACTTCAACTGTCAGTTTCACATCAGGGACGTGTATCAGGACGTCTTGTGCATCACTATTTACGAACGCGGGCAGTTCGCACCGGACGGTCAGTTTATATTAATCTATAAAATTAATAATCCATCAACGCATCGCATATCATCGCATATCCCAACTTGTCTGGAAGTTTTTGGGGGTCAGAGAGCAGACGGGGTTAAGGGTCTTGCTCAAGGATCCAACTGTGTAGCGGAGTGTAGCAGAGCCTGGATTTGAACCCCCAACCTTTAGGTTCCAAGCCCAACGCTCTACCCACTAGGCTACACTGTTCCTAAATGTATTGCAGCTATTTAACTGCTATAGTCAGTTAAACACTAGTAGAAAATCATTTTTAACTTATGACAAAGGTAGACCCAGTTTTGGTCTAGAGAGGCGGCTCAAAACAAGACGAGTACCCACGTGTACCCATGCAACGCAACGTGACAACGTTAGACTAGCACACTAACACCGTTTTCTACCCTCTTCGAGCAGACTTCCTTGGTCGGACGGAGCTTCCCGTGGCCACCATCAAGAAGGATCTGGAAAACAAAGGTGCGGCATCAAAGCGTCTCCTTCTTCACGAAGTGCCAACCGGAGAGGTCTGGGTGCGACTGGACCTCCAGCTGTTCGACGGCAAGAGCCCTAGATAAGGCGGGGTCCCATCCTTCAGGTCTTTCTTAAGCACAAGCTGAGCACGACTCGCCTTAAATCCTGCCGAACTCGCTACTGAACATGCGACTTCAAAATTTCTAGAGACTGACTGGCCCTCGGAACCGGTCCGGACGGAGGGCAGGAAAGGAGGGCAGCCTCACCTCAATAGTTTACCACTGGATGAAGAGACGTCTCAGGATTTTTCTTTTTTAATACTGTCTATTTTTCTGTACTAGAGGCTATTTTGTCCTTACCGAGTTCGATCT
Source organism: Ammoglanis amapaensis (assembly GCA_028566735.1). Lineage (NCBI taxonomy): Eukaryota > Metazoa > Chordata > Actinopteri > Siluriformes > Trichomycteridae > Ammoglanis > Ammoglanis amapaensis. Next base: position 6,213 of record JAOUQU010090682.1, read on the forward strand.
GGATCCGGACCTTGATCGGATCTCTGGAAGGGAACACTACAGACTTACATTAAACTTAAAGTGGTTGATGCACGTTTAAATAAGTCGGAGATTTCTAACGGTTTGAGAAAGCACGTTCGTTTGATTTCACAATGGTACAAATGAAGTCATGACCTGGACGTAATTCCTGAATGGTTAAAACTAGTCGAGTTGTGCGACTTATATTTATTTTTTATTTATGCGAAGCTTTGAAACTTGTAGATTCGCACCACATGGCCAAAAGTAGATGGGTTTTATTTTTGTTTGCTTGTATTTTCCCCTTATAGTTCAACAAGGTGCGTCTTTCTTTGTCACTTTTGGACAAAGTGCCTGGCCGACTGGTGGCAACTAGGGATGTAACTCTAATAAACTTACTGAATTCGTGTGAATCGATATTGATTTTAAACAGCAGGGGGCGCTGGCACTATGTATTTTTTTTAAAGACAAAACAAAATAGAATAAACAGTTAAACCGTAACCACTCCTAGATAACGGCCTAAGGTAAAACCTTGTGTAACAAACACAAAACATTTAAATTTTCGGTATAGTTTGTACAACTTTCCCGTAAATGAGCGTACATTTGTTGTTTAGATAAATAAAGTATAATCACAAATACTTTATTACCTTATTTTGTGAAATTTACAAATAATTTGAAGAACTTTTTTTTAATCATATCTGGTATTGTATTGCATTGTTTGTAGAGTGTATCGTTACATCCCTAATGGCATCACTGACTTTAGAAGCTAGGAGTTCAGAATCTCGGCACTGCTGTGCTATCGGAATATCCCGCTTTGCCACATGGACACTTACTAATGTACATTTGCAAACCAATAAACGTTTTGATAGTGTTGAAGTACAGGACTGGTAATCGGAAGGTCATTGGCTCAAGCCCCACATCAGCCAGTGTTTGATTTGCTTTGGTTTAAGGTGTCATATTGAAAAATGAGCATCGATCATGGAGTCGACTCAGTCTGTGTACTATCGGCCATGTAGTGTTCTTACCCCCGACTTCCTGATATGTTCGATTCCCTTTTTTGTTTTCAAACCTGCATGCCGTCATCGACGACCCATATCGAATCGTCCCAGTGTTTTAGTTTTAGTTTTGATTGTATGTCGTCTGGTGGAAGTTTATGCCTCTCGCTGCAGAGTTTGATATAAAGGAATCATTTAAATCACAGCACAAATATGCAACTGTGTCTGGCGAAAGCAAATAAAATTGGTTGACATGGCAACTATTTTTTGGATCAGTTACATTTTGCCCACACACACACACACACACACACACACAGATGGGATTGGCTAAACCATTGTGCCATGGGACGATCATTTATAAGGGGTTGGGGGCAGACTGTGTTTCCAGATTGTGCAGATCTGTTATGACCCGTTCGAAAGTCCCGCCCATTTCCCCGTTACGTCAGCAAATTGGTCTCCGTTTAGTGCGCGTAGTGTAGTATCGTATTATTGGGCCGTTTTTAGTGCATAGAGATTTATTGTGTTTCTCGGACGCTCTAAAACTCGTGCTCTTAGTGTGCAAGCTGGCTGAAATGCTAAACGACGAGAGCATCTCGTCATTGGTCAGTCGAATTGTTATGCGCTATTATTTATTACGTAGCGCTTCCATAACCACTGCGATGTCACATTTGTGCAGGTCGGGGTGGAAAAGCTGCTGGCGACTGCACACGTGTCGGAGGGAGTGGGGTGTTTTTTCGCTGCCACAGTCGAGGAGGTCTTTTTGGAGGTCATTTCAATCGAGGGGAAAATTTTACATCACATAAATTTTGCTTCACCTTTATTAATTGCATCACATTAATTGCCATGAAAACTGCACATTATTATCTGCACAGTCGACAATTGTATAACCACAAAGTTAATTTCTAGAGCATTACGACGTATAAACTTAATGTAAATACTAAATCATGTATCTGGGATGTTTCCTAATTCTCACCGGGACCCTGACCACACGTTCTTCAGCTACAATTGAAACCATAGAAACGCCAATCAAAACATGCGACGACGTGCTGGAAACAGGTGCTGCTCGTCACTACCCGTTTTGCGCCACAAGTCCCGCCTCTTAACCGGGATTGGCTAAATTTGTACGTTCTAGGCTACGATTGGTAGAACGAGCCGTCCTGAATACGGGTGGACAACGCGGCGTTGTATGGGGGATGACCGGAACCGGTGTTTCATTATATATCGCGGAATTTTTTGAGTCGGGATGAATCCTTTTCAGGGTTTAATTGACGAATGTCTCATTGGTACAAAACAAGTAGAAAATGCCGCGCTTCTTGTGGCTAAAACGGGCGATTTAACAGCGGTATCGTCGAAGTTTCAGGTAAGTTCAGCTCCAAGCAACCAAAAAAACCCCACATGACCATATATGGTCAAAGTCATACAGACATCCTTTCTAGGAGCTTGTTTACGTGTATACAATTGTGTTTATTTTATGTTTACACATGTTAAGGTTACAGACCTGTCCTCAGCCCTACTTGGACATCTTTGGAATGTTATTTAATAAACAAAACAAACCAAAAAAAGACCACTGACTTCTGGATTAAAAAAAAATCAGATAGAGAATTATTATTTAGTTATGTTATACACTTTAGATAACATTCATAACAAGAGATGGGCATTCATCGCACAAATCAGATCATGGATCATTTTGTATCTTCGATTTGCCTTACCTGCATGTCTTTGGACTGTGGGAGGAAACCAGATTGCCCTGGAGTAAACCCATGCCAGCCTCACAACTACGCAGAATGGGCCCAGACATCTCCATATCTCAATAGAATTTAATGTATTGAAGTCCCGATAAATAAAAATGGATATAAATAAATATATTACACTCGATAAATAACTCAATCTATTGCTTTGTAGATCCGTCCCAAGGAGGCGCTGATGTTGACGGATGCCTTTCAGCATCTGGAAGCAACCCGAGAGCAGGGCTTGTGCTTCAAGGAGAGGAAGTTTAAATGTGTTCGAGCAGACAGAAACTCCATCTACTGCAAATGTGTCAGTAACCCGCCGAATTCATTCATTCACCTCGATTCTATTTACATGTTCACAATTCAGCATTCAGAATTCATCTCCTCGGAATCAAACCAGCACCCTTGTGATCACACGCCTATTTCTCTAACTACCAGGACACGGCTGCATCTATAGTAGAGAGATGTTTTAGATCAGGGGTCACCAACCTTTTTGAAACTGAGAGCTACTTTTTGGGTACCAACTAATGCCAAGGGCTACTATTTTGATACACACTTGTGAAATCACAAATTTATAACCTTTAATTACATGTTACTATTAATAATTTATTATTAATTTTCTATTTTACACCAATGCAAGTGTGATTTAAAAAAGAATAGCGACAAATTTTTTTATGCAGCTCACTGGTAAGTGTCACTATAATGAGCTATTTTTAGAACCAGCCCGCGGGCGACTCATGAGGTCCTTTCGGGGCACCACGTTGGTGACCCCTGTTGTAGATTATCATAACAAACTAAAAATAACAAAACCCTAATTTCAGTCATGCACTTCTGCTATTTTTATTTACATTTTACTCTGTTCTCCTTTCATCCTCGTCCTTCTTCTTGTGTAGGGAGGACACGGCCTGATACTGGTTAAAACGGCACTTTTTGTCATGGTTGCGACCTACACGGAAGTCATGCATCCCAGTGTGTGTGTGGAGGCGGTCGAAAAACTAGGTATTCATTCATTGTTCATTACAAATGTGGCTGGTGTAGCGTTTACACTGATGGGTTATTTTTTTTAAACATTTTTTTAGCCGAGTATCTGCGCAAGAAGGGGAAATGATCACACCAGTGGAAGAGCGCTGTTTTATCATCAAACACATGAACTATTCCAGTAACAACAATTTGAAAATGGCTCATTGTTATAAGCATGTAAAGTATTGTTTTTTGTAAAAGCAGAATGGGCCACACAAACATCTGCATCAGGTTGAAAGTTTGGTTTGCGAATATTTCATAAAGTAACCGTTTAAGTAAGAGTTTAAAAAGTCATCTAACAAATGCACTTAGGGTCAGATAAGATCTTACTACTTTTAAGTAGTACACAATATTTCGGTTGCTTTTTGTTGATTTTCCATTCTTGTCAAAACAAAGGTGAGATGTGCACATTTATGTCGAAGGTCTTTATTGTTCACATTCATATTTAGCATCATATTTTAAACATCTGGGACATACATACAATTAAATCTCAGCAGAAACTCATCAGTTGCAATTGGTGGCAATATCTTTCATGGAAAGAATATCTGCCACAAACAGATTAAAAAAAGAAATCTCACATAATGGGCACAAGCAATAAGTCGTCTATTTAAAAAAGGCAACTTTAATCTAGTAACAGCTTACAAAAAAAAAACCTGTTCTTGTTAAAGGGTAATACTGAAACCAGACAAGATCATGACAAGGCTGGAAATAAACCTGATGCAAGTATGTAAAGAGAAACGTGATGTCACAGCGTGTTACCATAGAGACGGAATAACTACTGTTATTCAGTTACAGTTAATTAACATCAGTGGGTAGCACTGTCGCCTCACATCAAGAAAGGTCCTGGGTTCCGGTGTCACGTGTCAGTCAGGTGAATTGTCCTATAGTTACTAACGATCAGGATCCCGCTACCCTCACCCGGATAAATAGGAAGTCTAAAGAGTGGAGTAGTTTGTACATGTATACTTGCATTAAATATATTTCTAGCCTCAATGTGTCACTCTTGTTACTCACAGTGCTGGTTTAAAGTGGCCTACTATCAATATGATATAAAAAAGAAGAAATTGTTTGCATAACCTCTTAAAACGAAAACAGCATATCCACACTACATAAACTTAAATACATAGTTTTCCCACATCACATCAGTATCATGTTTCATTCACCGTAGATCTTCGTTCGCATTTAAGTACTTGTGCTTTTAATCATTTTATGTCGAACCAGTTATTACTTCTGATAGGTTGGCAACCCAGATTATAAAACATATATATACATTATATTTCCACATTTGTCTTGGATCTGTTTTGTCGAAATCATGTTAGACCCCCAAGTTAAAATCCAGATTTAACCGGCCTTGTCCTTTACAGAGATTACTTAAATCTTTTTACAATATTATTTTGTAATCATGTTATAATAGACTGTAAAATACTCACATTATGTGCAATCTTACATTTGTTCTATATTAGTGCTGGCATGTTTTGGACAATTTGTCCTTGGTGTGAAATAAAAAGCCCCTAAATTACTCAAAATAAACCACAAATTGGGGCCAAACTTTATAATCCATAGTAAGTCATGATTAGCAAAGTAACTGAAAGAATAGAATTAAAAATGATTTTAATTGTCATTACGCATATACCGCTGCACATTTGTATGGAAACTTGGGGTCAAAGTGCTTTAACCGGGACCGGCACCTTATGGAGCAGAAAATTAAGGTCAATTAAGGTCTCGATCAAGAACCCAACAGTAGCTGTGTAGATTTTAACATAATTTTTTTTAAGTGCGCACTGAACAAAACGTCGCCATTATGTCCAACATTTAAAGCTGCGTCGCTTTACCTGCCTCAGCATATCTGCATCCTTACATGTAAAGTGGTACTTCATGTCAATATTTTGACATTTTGTTAAAAGTTAGTGTGAAGATACACCAAGTGATGTTCCCCTCAGAACAACTCTTCATACCAATGCTTATTTATATTCATTCGCAGTAATGTGACGGAACACCGATGCTTTAGAACCCAACATTACACATTTCCATTTCACTTCTACTACCTTTATTCACAGTGACTTACAACTGCAACGGCACACCATGTTTTGGAGCAATTGAGGGTTAACGCTCTGGGGCCCAACAGCAGAAACTTGAACCGACGACCTTCTGGTCTCTAGCAAAGTACCTTTAACCACTTAGCCATGAATGGACGATCTCACACTTGGGTGTCCAAGGAGGAAGCCCTGAGTTTATTCTTCTCTTCTTACTATTGCAGGCATGGAGGCGAGATGAGACAATCTAATGGCTGACTTTATAATGCGTAGCACCTCATTTAGCATTCGTAAAATCTCTCGAACGAAGACATTCACACCCACACGCAGGAATGCAGTAGCTTATCACTAAAGCTTTAAAGAAGAAGAAAAAAAAGAGATCATAACGCTCGGTACATTCCAGTTTCGTCAGTAATCACGATATGTTTGCATTTATTGTTAGACCTGAGAAATTCCTGCCACTTTCACTCATGCTGTGATATGTCTCGTTGTTGTTGTTGTTTTTTTTAAAGATAACGTAACGATTACAGAGACGAGATCTAGTCAGAAATTGAGATTTTTTAGCATCTGTCAGACACTCGTCGTGGATTTAAAGAAGAGCAATCGGTGCATAGAAGGACGACTTCGATTCAGTCGAGGTGCTCGATCGGTGCAACGGTCTGATGCACCACGAAGATTCAGGTTCGAATCTTGGTTGCCGGCCTAGAATCGACCGCTGAGTCGTTTATAACCGGGTCCACAGGAAATACTATCAATCACCACTAGGTGGAAGCATCATCTTGTTGTCAGTGAACAAAAGCTCAGTGTTTGCACTAGAGTTTACCCACGAGTCTGTGATGCCATCCATCTTTCTATCCATCCATTATCTAGTTTTACCACTGTCTAATCATATTTAGGGCGTATACACTAAGCACCTGAACAGGTCTCTATATACACACAGAGAACAAGTTCAGTACAGTGAAGGTATATTTGAAAGAATATTATTGGACATTAGCTGAATAGATCGTGATATTCTCAGTCTCTAATCCTCTAAAAGTAATAGCTGGCATCTCGCACCCTGAAAATAATCCGGGCCGTTATTCATGGACGTGCCAAGCCTTGCCAAAGGGCATCACAGAGTTTATTTTATCACTTTATTATAAAGAATGGGCGGCACGGTGGCTGAGTGGTTAAAACTGTCGCCTCACAGCAAGAAGTCCCGGGTTCGATCCCCTGGTCGGGCTGGGGACTTTCTGTGTGAAATTTGCATGTTCTCCTCATGTCAGCGTGGGTTTCCTCCGGGTACTCCGGTTTCCTCCCACAGTCGAAAAACATGCACTAGGTTGATCGGAAATGTGAAATTGTCCAGTAGTCTCACAAGTTCCCACCATTTACTGGTCGTCAGGAAGGGCATCCGGACGGAAAAACTCTGCTCCAAACATTAACGTCCGACCCCAGGAACTGGCAAAACGGATGATAAGACTTAAGTAAAAAAGTCTGATTGTTACCCTGTAAGCCTGGCACTTCTTTAACATCCACGCCAAGTGTAGCGAGATCCTGGGTTCGAGTCCGACATCTGGAAAGGACCGAGTTAAAGTGCTGGTAAAAACCGACCACAAACGAGTGAAGTGAAATCTGAGTGCCTGACAGATGCTGAGTATTTTGTGACCTTGAACCCGAGAAATCTCGTATTCTCATTCCAACACTAACCGAAAGCACCGACACACAACATGAATACGATCCTAAATAAAAGATGATCGAATCTCATGAGTTTCTCTCACACTAAAGTGCAACGTTACACCTGGTCGCCCTCGTGCTAGTGCGCTCATATCGATCGTAGCGAAGGGCAACCTGAACGCTCGCTAGTCCCCTCCGCCGTGTTCCGCGTCCCGATCCAGCTCCGGTAGCTGCTGCCTCCAATAGGTGAACTGGCTGTACGTATCCGAGCAGGGGAAGTCGGACGTGTGGCTTCTCATAAGAAGAGGGAAGACGTGATCCACCACCTCGCACAGACGCCCATATCTGAGAGAGAGAGAGAGAACGAGAGAGAGGGAGGGAGATTTGAATCAGACTGGTGACTGAGTTTTATTTAATGATTTGTAACGAGCAGTTCCTTGTAAAGAGGGACTCACGATGATATGTTGGTCTTAGCGTGTTCTTGGATGAGTTCCCCTTTAGGATTCACCGTAAAGATTCGGTTCAGTGGCACACCCACCTCCTTATACGAATAAACGTCCTAAAAGGAAAACTCCATCAGTTCCAGCCCAGAATTCCAACGTTTTAGAAACTGTACTTGACGTAATCACTCACAGTCGCTCTGTTTCCGAACGCGGCGTAGAAAGGCTCGGTGTTCGAGTAGAACAGGTTCTTAATGTCAGTCAGACACTCGATCTTGAACTTCTCCGGTTTCTTCTCGATGACCTCTCTGGAACAAAACGACACAGATGAAAGATTAATGCTCAGTCCAGACAGTTGCACACTCGTACAGTATTTCCCCACCCAGCAGACCATAAAGCTAGGACACACCGTCTTAGTTAATGGTTATAAAGATTCGCCGTTTTAGTTTTGATGACAGCTTTGCACGATGCTCTTGGCTTGTCCACTGGTGCACCGTACATACACCCGTCTGGACGTTTATACAATTTAGAATAAGATTGAAATCAAATGGGATAGAGAAAGACTGTGTCCAAACTTTATACTGCTTCTGTTTATGCTCTTATTTACCTGTGCAGTGCAGAGAACAGGCTGCTCGGGCTGAGAAGGACCGGACCCTGAGGTAGCATGGTGCCTCTCTCGTTAACCCAGTGCAAGTAGCCTCTCGTCATATCGGCCATTCCGATCGCCCGAGCGGAGCAGTACATGAACTTGTAGCCGTTCCTAAAAAACGAAACAAAAAATGTGACCATAACAGAACTGCTAAGTTGCCACTGTTGGTCCCCTGAGCAACCTGCAGTTGCTTAAAATCATGTTCAGTCATGATCGTAAAAGTGTCTGCTAATAAATGCTGAAAATAAAAAATGTAAATAATATAAATCTCTAAATACACTTACTGGCTAACTTTGTGGTAGAGCCGGGCGATGCCCTGATGGGTCCAGTCTTTGCCCAGCGTGGGCAGAATGTGTCCCAGAGTGTCCGATCTATAAGGGACCCGTAAACACGTCAGTGCTGAACGTTGCAATGCTCGTCACCTGACTTAAATTCAGCCCACGGCGGATTCACCTGGTGATGGTTCCGTCTATATCAGAGATCACGATCTTATCATCCCAGTTCCACAGGTAGATGGTGCCTTCACAGCGACAGGTGCCCTGATACTGCGTCGTCACACTGAACACCACGTCATTCGGCCCTTCCTGTAGCTGAAGCCTGGCCTGGGGACACAATTAGTTGTTCCATACGTTGGATGTCGAACTTTAGAATGAAGTGTAGAATGGCGGGACTTCCTTTTCCATAGAAACGTTACCTAAAACCGGCATTAATGTCATATCATATCAAACTCATGAGGAAGAAATCAATCCTCTGCATTCAACTCGATCTGTGCAGTGACACGCACTGTTACACACACTAGTGTGGAGCAATGGGCAGCACTTGCCACCCAGGGATCGCAGTTAAGGGTTTGGTGCCCCTCTTGAGGATTACGATCTGTCGGCTCTCAGAATGGAACCAGTTCTCTAGCCACCGGGCCTCGACTGCACCCCATCTACAGCAGTGCCTTAAGTTTTAATGCTGTGTGTGTGTGTGTGTGTGTGTAGAAACATCACCAGCTCCTCTGAAGAAAGGCGGAGAGTCTTCCGATAACAAACGCCGCCGGCTTTCTGGAGCTCTGACTCCCCGCCCGCTAAATTCTGCAGAGTCGCGTCATCGTCACTCGAGGACGAGTCGTCCTTTAACCTGGCATCGAACGGAACAAACGTATGTTTATGGTCACCGCAGGCATCTGTTCGTCCACTGCAGGGAAGTTTCACTGACAACATCTCATTTATGTGCGAGTGTGATTTTAGTAGGTCTGTCCACAACCAAGGATTTTGTTGGTCGACCAGAGGTCGTCATTTACTTCAACTAATCGACTAATAGTCGACTAAA
>JAOUQU010090790.1:0-16039 GCA_028566735.1 Ammoglanis amapaensis
TTCCTTTGTGACGCCGTTCAAATTAAAAGTCCCAGAAGTCCTTTGACGAAACGCAGCGTTTTTCTTTCCTGCGACTATTCGACCAATGGAATTTGTCCGACTAGTAATTTTTTCGGTCGACCAACGAATAATCGATTAATTGCGGTCAGCTTTAGTTTTTACACTGTTTATAATCTGTTCTGTGTCATTTTCTTGCAGAAAGAGAAAAGTGAGAATGTGATGAAGGAACCGCCGGTCGTCTTTGAGAAGATGAAGCTGGTGAGTTGATTCTTGAAATCAACATAAAAAAATAATAAAATCTTTGGCAGAGAGAATTATGGGACTGATTGTTCTATGATTTGTTTGTTTGTTTTCTTAGAAGAAGGATTCACCTCAGCAATTCAAGAACAGTCCAAAACAATCCCTGTCCGTAAACGATCTTTTAGGATTAGGTAAAGAGTCACATGTTCACCTACAACCAACATTTTTAATAACTTTTGCAGCTGTTAATTTATTTATTTATTTATTTTTCGCAGACACTCCTGTCTCTTTAGCTCCTGTAGCCAATGGGAAGGCAAGTCCGGAGCAAAGTCCTGCTCTGGATCTTTTCAATTCCCAGTCACATTCAGCCCGGAGCACGGTAATTTCACACATGATTTGGTTTCTTTAAAAATGATAAAGGCGCAGTAAACAAAACACTGTTTTGTTTTTGTTTTGTTTGTTTTTTTCCGTCATTGTAGCCTGGCTCCAGTTCTGTACCCGGTTCTATCCCCAAAGGCCGGGCAGCAGCATCAGTACCAGAAAACCTTAGCCTCTTCTTAGACCCACCGTCCAAAAGTGAAGAGAGCGGTAAGAAGATGTCCAAAGATTCCATCCTGTCTCTGTACAGCAGCGTTACACCACAGACCAGCATGGCACATCACGGTAGGATCATATTACAGAAATTACATTACATTACACTGCATTTAGCCGACGCTTTTATCCAAAGCGACTTACAATGAGCAGACTGGGTTAAGGGTCCTGCTCAAGGACCCAGCAGTGTAGCGGAGTGTGGCAGAGCCTGGATTTAAACCCCCAACCTTTGGGTTCCCAGCCCAACGCTCTACACACTAGGCTACACTGTCCCTGTACACTGTCACTGTACACTGTATTACATTTTTACTCGTTGTAAATACAAACTACTTAATTACAAACTCAGTTTTGTCTATTTACTGGATAGCAATGCTTTAATGGGACTTACTTGGATTGTATGGACTTACTTTCTATGCTAATATATGTGCCACATTCTTTTACTTCTAATTCTTTTTATTTTTAGTTAAGATCTGCACATTAGTCTCACCTATGATTTATAAACCATAATGTTTGAGTACAGAAAACCGTAATGATAGGTACAACTTGTCATTAGGTTTCAGTGGTTAACAAAGAACAGTAGTGTAAAAAAACCTTTCTTCTTTAACCCATAATGCACTGCCCCGAGAATGCTCCATTTGTTGTGTGGAATGTGGCAGAAAGGGGCCAAATGTTGACCTCTCGATCAGTGTACTTTTCGAATCCAGTGGTGGCATCTTTTGCTGCCGTGTTAGACATTTTTGTGTGGGTGGCCTTAACTTCTCAAGAATGTCATCCACTGACTTTTCTGCTCAGTGTTCAACTGTTTTGCGCTGCCACACCCATATTAATTTAATAATTACATTTTAATTTCATTTTTTCATAGTAGTTTGAGATATGCTCTCTCATTCTTGATTTTGTGTGATACAGAGGTCAGATCCACAGCTACTTGCTCAGTTCTACTATGCAGATGAAGAACTGAACCAGGTGGCCTCGGAACTGGATAGTCTGGATGGCAGGAAGGATCCTCAGAGATGCACACTACTTGTAAACCAGTTTCGTTCCTGCCAGGTTAGAACTCTAATTTTTAGTCCATATTACAAGAATTTTATTTGCAAACCGTGTTGACAATAGTCATGTGCTTAACAACTTTTTACAGATGTTGCTGACATTTTTCTACCTTCGTCTTATTCTTTTGCAGGATAATGTGCTGAATATTATAAACCAGATTATGGATGAGTGTATACCAGAGGACCGAGCAAATAGGGACTTTTGTGTGAAATTTCCAGAAGAGATTCGACATGACAACCTTGCGGGACAACTATGGTTTGGTGCAGAGGTATATTTTAATGTTGCTCTTGAGATTCGATATTGTTACACTAAAACTAGTTTGCGTCACTGTCCTCTGAAGTTTTAAAGCACAGGACTTGATATTTGACAGGTTTACAAAACTGTATACAATATATAAACAGTAAAATATCTTAGACAGCATTCAGAAAATCTTATTTGTGCTGTTTAAATAGCCAGCTCACATTTGAGTTGTGTACAAAGTGTCAGTTTAATTTCGACAATTTACTGTGATCAAATATCCTCCACTTGTTCTTAAGTCAAAATTTTCAGTTGTGCTTAAGTCAAAATCTTCAAATGTTCTTAAGTCAAATTGTCCACGTGTTCCTAAGCCAAAAACTGTTCGCATTGCTCTTAGGTCAAAAATGTTCACGTTCTTAAGTCAAAATTTCAAATGTCAAGTCACGGCTGCTCTTCTTATAGCAATCTTATCTTTAATGAACCTAAAGTCTGTACAGGCCACTGGTAGTACCTCTCACTGAAATTATTTTCCCCAAAATTCTATCCATATTTATATTCTATGTTTTATTCATTTAATCTCTCTCTCTCTCTCTCTCTCTCTCTCTCTCTAACAAATAAGACAGTTGGAGTTTGTACACATTTTGTGTATGTACATTTTTATATAAACACAACAGAGCATAGTAAAGTGCAATTTCACAGAGCTCTGGCAAACTCTATTTGGACATTTAGGCTAAACAAGAAGGTCTTTTTTATATAGTGCAAGTCATGATCCGGATCATTATAATCATTGTTTTAGATGTTTGGATGATATTCCTCACTCATGGTACATGTGATACATGTGCTAGATTTGATCAGGCAAAACGAGATACATGGCATTTTTATGGCAAGTGTGTTAAAACAACTAGCAGCCATGGTTTGTACTCACCAACGTTGGTTTGTGATGGGACTGCAGACAGGTTTTTAGTCATCCAAGAGTAAATAATGCCAAGGGACACTGATTAGATACCCAGTACTGATCTGAAGAAGATATTTGTAGCATAAATTGCATTTCATCCTTATTTACTTGGGCCTGTGTTGTTGGCCAGTGAAAGCTCTGTCTATTGTCAATGGTACGAAAATCAGAATGGCACAATGGTGACCTTGGTTATTCTTTAGAAAAGGCATCACGATACATTAAAGGCATGTGGTTGTGTGGCAATGAGAAATGTGTTCTTTACAATTCAATATTCATGATGAAGATTTATAGGTGTGCTTAGGCTGTTCTATTTATCTTTGTCCAGTGTCTGGCGGCTGGCTCCATCATCATGAATCGGGAAATTGAAAGCATGGCAATGCGACCCCTGGCCAAAGATTTGACACGCTGTCTGGAAGAAGTGCGCAACATAACACGTGACCAAGCTCTGAGAGATCTTAATTTCTACTCTGAGCGCATGAGAGAGGCACTGCGTCAGTTTGACGGCCTATTTGCTGAATTTGAGCTCAGGTACGTTCACTATTCGAGTGACTCATTCCAGTTAACGTTTTCTTTATGAATTTAGCTAATTGTGATTAAAAATGGTCTGATTGGCTGAGATTGCTTATGCTAAGAGCATTGCAAGAAAATGTATGATTTGTTTTCTGCTGGTTTTAGTTACGTGTCAGCCATGGTGCCTGTGAAATCTCCTAAAGAGTATTATGTACAGCAGGAAGTCATAGTGCTCTTCTGTGAAACTGTAGAGAGGTGAGTGTCACCTGCATGATTTTCTTTGTAATGAAAAGAATAATAATGTTAATAATATTTGTTTTTCAATTCACTTATTTAAATTCAAATGCTAAAATTTTAAATATTGTATTCTATACATTAGGATAATGTTCTGCCGAGTTAGAGATAGTATAGAGTTTTAGTCTTGTAAGCTTTTTTATTTTATTAAAACATTATTACTAAATTATGTCAAGTTGATTCAGAACATTGTGTCTTTTGTTTGCATATTCAGAGTTTTAATGACTCATTTTTCCTCTAATTGCTGCTCTTTTACTTTTTAGCATAATTTTATTTTCCTATATAATTATTTCTCATTGAAACATATTTTAGCTTGGTTCATGACAAAGTAAAATAAATAAAGACAGGTTTGGCCTGGTATCTGAAGGTAACTGCACATCCAGAAGGTAACTGTTGTTTCGTTGTCCTCGTGGCTACAACTGAAATCTGGCAACCCGACAGACGAGTAGCAACTTCTGTTTTGTGCCAAACAGTTGTTTATTTTGAAAATGTCAAAAATAATCATATTTCTCATTCTGAACATTTGTTGTTGTTATATAATTCATGTATTTTAGTATTGTCTTTTCTTTGTGCTCATTTAGTTAAAAAGAAAATGTTTATGTGACAGTTTATTGAGCCATATTAATAATATTATTATGCATTTTAGGAATCATTGAGATAGCAAGTTTAAACATTGTGCCATATCCGTCTCCAGGGCTTTGAAGCTTGGCTATCTTACTCAAGATATGATTGATGATTATGAACCTGCTCTCATGTTTACAATCCCTCGACTAGCCATTGTCTGGTAAGTGATTGCTTTTTTTAATCTCTAGATAACGAGTTTTATGTATTTCATTAAAATGTTTACTTAAAATTGTTTTCAGCGGCCTTGTTGTATATCCAGAAGGACCCCTTAACCTGGAAAACAAGGCTGAAGATATGTCTGAGCTCTTCCGACCTTTTCGCACATTACTAAAGAAAATCAGGTATTTGTGATGTCTATACTGGATATTGACATGCCCATCTAACATTATGTGTTAACAGTCATGATATTTTAATACTGATTACACACTATACACATCATCATTATCTCAAAACATCTTGTTGTTGTTGTTGTATGGCGTTGCTGTCAGAGGTACTGGTTGCCCCCCCCAGTAACCCATGGCAGGAAGGCTTAGTGTACTTGGAGCGCTAATAACAGTTTGTGGTTTTTATGGCTCATTTGTTGACCACTTGATGTCAAAGCAGTGTTTTAAAATGACGTTTTGGCCTTATTCATTCAGGGACCTGCTTCAGACTCTGACGGACGATGAGTTAACAACCCTGGAGCGTAATCTGTGTATCTCTCAGGAGGGGCAGTTCCCCACAAGCTCTAATATTTCATCCACCCCAGAACCAGCCAGCTCAAAGAGTAATTCTCATCCCAAAGAAGAGTCCCATCCACAAGAAGAAGAAAGAGAGGTGGATAAAGTAGTAGAACTGGCTCTGTGTGCCTCTCAGTGTGAGGAAGATGAGATGTGGGAAGACCAGCAGGACATCCCAAGTGAGGGAGAGGAGGAAGTGGAGGTTGACCTGGCCTGCTCAATGCAGTATGATGAAGAGGAGATAGAGCAGCTTAACATGATGGTGCATCGTGTAGGTGACCACATGTCAACACTACTCTCACCCCCAAGCCAGAGGCCGTCTCCGAACCACGATCTCAAGAAGAACCGACCCAGTCTGTCTGAGTTAAGTGCACCTTCTAGTACCGAAAACTCTCCCCAAAGGGCTCCTGCCGCCCATTATGAAGAGGAGGAACGGGTATTTTTTATGGATGACCTAGAGCCAATTGGTGGCGGTGGATCTTGTGAGAGAAGCTCAGCAAGCTCCCAAAAAGACCAGCTAGCCTCTCCTACTGCACACCTCGCTTCTGTAAAGCAGGCCATCCCTCTAGGTGACGCCACTTGCGGTGGTTGGACCACAGGTTCATCTGAACCTGAAGGAAGCTTAGACACATTGCCACTAGTAAACGGCTGGGAAGGACAGCAGGACGAGGGGGAGGATGGAGAGGAACCAGCAGAGGTCATTGCTAACCGCACCGGTGGCATGAAGTTGTCCGCAACGGTAATCTTCAACCCACGCTCGCCCAGCCTGCCTGACCTGGTGGTAATGCCACGTTCTTCCGAAGGAGCTGCTCACCGCCTGCTCAACTCCTGTGTCTGCTGCACCGCTGGCTGTGTCGACGTCTGCGACGATTTTGCTACGGCAACTATCACTACCACAAATAGGGCACTCGAGTTTGACAAGCTCAAATTAACCATCACCAGCTCTGTGATCCAATCAGCAGTTGCCAGCGCTGCTGGAGGCAAAGGAGATGCACCTTTGCCCTTTCCTCCACCTCCGCCTGGTCCACGAATCCTGAAGGAGGAAAACGAGGAGCGGGATGCAAGATTTTCACACTCGCCCTGTTGTGAAAAGTGCCTTGCTTGTAGCTTAAGCACCATTCCTTCACAACACAAAGACTCCGATTCAGCGAACAGATGTCCACATCGCGACAGAGAATGTCAAGGTCCGACCAGCTCTATAGGCATGGAAAGACTGGAAAAGCAATCCATAGAAATCAACCAAAAATGCTCGAGGTTTGTATGGTGCATGGACGGGATTTAAATTGTGTTTGTTTCATATTAGAATTTCTTTTCTTTTTGACAAACTCTGATTGCAGTTTAGATTTATTTCAATATTCTTATCCCCTTTTCTTTTGTTTCCTTTTTTCTCTTGTGTATTTTTTATTGGTGGGTTGAAGTCTACAGGTCTCGCCTCTCAGTTCAGATACCAGCAGTGACTGTGAAAGTGTATCAGTCACGACGTGCAGTCTTTCCAGTTCATATACACCCAGGTAAACGACTACAGTTTCAAGCAAAGAAGTCAGTAAGATAATGTCTCGATTTAAGGGTGGGCTGTTGGACTAATAATGTTAAATATTAAATGAACAATACACAATCTTAAGCTAAATGTTTAAGCTGGGTATTACCTGTTGGCACAGTCCAAGTTACGGGTGCTGCCGTGGCCTGGTGATTAGAGAACTGGGCTTGTGATCGGAAAGGTTGCCGGATTCTCAGAATCACCAGATCATGACTGACCTCTAACCCTTGCCCTGACCCTTAACTGCTCCCCAAGCACTGTGCCAAGGGCTGCCCACCACATCTGGCTCTTGTGCTTATTGCTCACTGCAGCTCACTAGTGTGTGTTCACTAGTGTAAATGTTTCACTGCATGGATTGGGTTAAATGCTATGTGTTAAAAGCCTAGTGGTGAAAAAGTATTCTGAAAAATGTGGGTAGCACTGACAGTTCTGGGTTCCATTCCTTGGTGGAGCACACTGGGTTCTTTCTGTTCGGTGTTTGCATGTTCTCACTGTCCAAAAGCATGCAAGTCAGTTAACCAAAGTGTAAACCATGATGTTAAAGTCCCTAATAAACAAACAACCGATTAAATAAAATTTAACTGGTAACATAAATCATTAATATATTGCACATTTCTTATAATTTTTCCCATAATATTTTAAAGTTTTGCTTTTTAATTTAATCATTTCAGCTTACTAATTACATTTGATGGAGTATGTTATGCATTATTAATTTAGCTTTTGTTTTTCTATCAGTTCTGTCAGTAGTCTGACCACCAGCACTGAGATGTCAGAGGATCTTGATAACCACGAGATTCATCTGGCCCTGCAAGCCTCTAAACTGTTTGCTCACAATAAAATACGTGCTCGTTTCCATAGCAGTAGTGACCTCATCCATCGCCTGTTTGTCTGCATATCAGGTATGTGCTGATTCTGTCATTTCATCCTTTGCATTTCGAGAGCACTTCAGGCAACAGTTGAGGTAGAGAGACACTTTTTTATATTTTGCAAATGTGCATCCATTTCACAAATTTGGGATTCATAAAGTGACCGGTCTGTCTATATAATTACAGATCCATTTATTATTTTTCAATTTTTCTTTTTTAACCACACACTTGAGAATACTTACCGTACTCTTGACAAATTAGAATAAATTGATGCATCCAGGGGCCAGTTGTAAGAAACAGGATAAGTAATCCAAAGGATGCCGACTCAAACCTCACTACTGCTGGGATGCTGATAGCTGTTATTGCGTCCTTAACCCTAATTGCTGCGACAGTATCTTGTAACTACTGTAAGTCACGTTGGATAAAGGCGTCTGTTAAAGGCTGAATGTGTGTGTACATTATTAATACAAATCTGCGCAAAGTGAACTCAAATGTGGTAGAGACAGAGCTACAAATCAGTTGATATGTGAACTGGTGATTTAGTGTAGGATATTCTTATTGACTTACAAACTCTATCGCTCATGCACGCACACGCACACACTAGTAACCCATGGTCGGAAGGCTTAGTGTACTCGAAGCGCTAATAACAGTTTGTGGTTTTTATGGCTAATTTGTTGACCACTTGATGTCAAAGCAGTGTTTTAAAATGACGTTTTATTCATTCAGGGACCTGCTTAAGACTCTGATGGAAGATGACACACATACACACGCACACTCACACACACACACACACACACACACACACACTGCCACTGGCTGTATTTTACATCTGTCAGTCCATGTTCAACACTTTTTAGAGTACTTTGTATATAGAGTGAATTTAGTGCTTGTAAACCAAATATCTCTATATATTCACTTATTATACTATTTAATATCTGCACTTGCTCACCACAAGACCAAAACAGTTCTTACCTAAATTATCTTGCTGACCTTGCTGACAATTGCATTGATTTGTTCCATTCATGTCTGTACTGCGTGTCCTTAGGTGTGGCTGATCAGTTGCAAACGAACTATGCAAGTGACCTACGGAGCATCCTTAAGACACTGTTTGAGGTCATGGCAACAAAGTGTGATCAAGGAGACACAGAGAAGCAGAAGAAACGTGAGTAAACACGGGCTGATAAACCATATCTGACTGTTTCTTGCATCACTGAAGTAATTGACCGTTTTATCTTGTCGCAGGACCAAGAGTGGGAAGTGCTGGGTTAGAAGATTGTGCTCTTTGCCAAGAGACGATGTCCTCATCAGAGCTTGCAGCTAAGGCACGAGACGGACAGTTTGAAGGTTGGTACGCACACATCCGATCTAGTTTGCCAGTAGAAATTGTTAGAAATGCTTATTTGGTCGAGCAATCGGTCTTAATTAAAAGTCGTAATAAAATGGTTTAGGAAATACAAACGCCTTGGGAACAGAACATTTAGATTTATCCCAAAGTCAAGAACAAATCTGATCAGATTATTTAGTCCCAGGATTTCCCCACCGTTTGTGCACTGTCTAAGGAGCCACATGTGTTCTTGTTCTCTCTCTAGCTGTGAGTCTCCTTTCCCACTCATGCCTCCCTGCCTCTCTCCATCCACAAAACCAACTTCTCGCCTACAACAACAGTCTGGGCAACTAAGGGTTAAGGGTCTTGCTCAAGGGCGACAACTTAGCAGTGGTGGGGCTTGAACCAATGACCTTTAGATACTAAACCGCCAACTTTTGGATAATAAAACCCCTTAATAAAACTGGTTCCCCACTGCAACAATATTCTGAACAATTGAGGGTTAATGGCTCAAGGGCCCAACAGTGACAACCCCACAAGTGATTGGGCTTGAATTAGCAACCTTTAGCTAACTAGTCTACCTCTAGGCTATAGTCACTGTTAAGGAGGTAAGAGGTGACCTAATGTTTTTAAACATTTACATAACTAGTCATTGTTTTGGTTCCTTAAGCTCCTAAGTACCCAGTAACCCCACTGACCTGAATCGTTTTCCCTGCTCCAGTGCATTGAGTGCATAATAATGAGCTCATGAGCTAAATCAGGTGTTTTGCCATCAAGAGAAGAATTTGAAGTGCTGAAATAAATGCCAACATGACTGACTCAGCAATTTTCATGTTTAACAAGCTTACCTAAACAGGCAATGATAAACTTTGTCACGGTCACTGGCCTTTTGTTTTGACCAATGTGGGGTTTTTTTCTCGTTTTGCCATAGATCCTCCTGAGTGGGTTCCAGACGAGGCCTGTCACTCATGCATTGCTTGTAAAGCTCCATTTACTGTCATTCGGAGGAAGCACCACTGTAGAAGCTGTGGAAAGGTACAGTGCATCACAACGGCTGTTATATTGTTTTTATTAGGATTGTTTCATTTCTTCTAGTGTATGGAAGGTTGATAGTTAATTGTTAGGTATGCACTTGTTTTAGCTGAATTGCAGTAGCTTACATAATTAATTACTTAATTACATTTCGAATAGGTTTATCTGGAAACAAGAAGTGACTGAGTGTTTACAGCACTGTCGCCTCACAGCAAGAAGTCCCGGGTTCGATCCCCGGATCAGGCTGGGGACTTTCTGTGTGAAGTTTTCTTGTTCTCCCCGTGTCAGCCTGGGTTTCCTTCGGGTACTCCGGTTTTCTACCATAGTCCAAAAACATGCACTAGGTCGATCGGAAATGTGAAATTGTCCAGTAGTCTCACAAGTTCCCACCACTTACTGGTGGTTGTCGTCAGGAAGGACATCCGGACGGAAAACTCTGCTCCAAATATTAACGTCCAACCCCAGGAACTGGGAAAACGGACGGTAAACGAATAGATAGATAGAGAGACATGTACTAGCATTGTGTGAGTTTGTCCTTGTGCTTTACAGATCTTCTGTTCTCGCTGCTCTTCGCACTCAGCCCCGTTGCCTCGCTATGGTCAGATGAAACCTGTAAGGGTGTGCACTCACTGCTACATGTTTCACGTCACACCTTTTTACAGTGACAGGAATGGTGTTTGACACGAACTCTTCCCTGAACCAGCTTGATCAAGCTACCATCAGACATAAACATAAGCACATTACCATGCAGCAAGATCAACTGTTAAGTTAGAACTGTATACCTTTTTGTAAATATGACCAAACATCTGGTTTGATTTCAACTTTTAAGTATAAATGCACTACCGCATTGTTAAAACAATCCTGAGCAGAGAACAAATAAGCTTTAAAGTATACGAAAACAAATTATTTAAAGTTAATGAATGCCTGCTGTTAAGCACATATATTCTGCCCTTCGCTCCTAACATTAGAGCTGCTGTATTTGTTCCTACCAAGTCTTTGTAAATCTGGCAATTACAGCTGAGCTGTGACAAAAAGCAAATCTACTTTGAGAAAGTCTCTGAAAGTCATTTTTTCAATGAAACTACGTAATTTTGTTTGCTGTTTCACAGGGCTAAGATGCATTATTGAATGTAAATCATGATTAAACACATGAGCAACTGTGACGAGTATGAAGACAATAATATTACATTGTTGTAATAATGATGTAATGTTTGCACCATTTATTTTGCGTATGGTCATTATGGCACACTTAAGAGGTTATAAATATTATTGTTTTTCTGATGTTTCGTGGTAAAAATCGATGCTGCTCTCTGTTGTATTATATTGGGCTTTTAGAACATGAGGAATGGCTGAAAATAAAATGGGCACGTGGTGAATTGGTTCGGATTGGAGAAGATCCTGTGCTTGTAAAAGCAATGACTGCAATCATATAGCCGTGAATGATTTAAATAATATTTACTAAAGTTTTTTTTACTGCAGCGCCTGATCCCTGATCTGCTTTTTAAATGATAAGTTCACACACCCGTCCCTCGTTCCCCAAGCCAGCAACAACTCTTATTTTCGTACAATGTACACTGCTACAAAGCCTGTAAACATTTATATCTGATGACTTATGGTCAAAATAAGCACATGGACATGTGGGGGGCAAAACTAATAATTAATTACTTAATGTGATCGGTCACGTATTTAAATGGATTTGCAGCTCCGTCTTTGACCGAAATGAGCACCGCACCCCCCACATCTAGTGCAGAGGACTACTCATGGTTTAACATTCATTTACTCAAAATGTCAGTCCAATGTCCACAAATTATTTTAAAAAAACTTTGAAACAGCACGGCCATTATGTTTACTTATCGCTTTTAAACTGATTGTCCTGAAACAAAACTTAGCATTGTCAACAACAGTCATTTTTGTGCTTATATAATTTCTGAACGGTTTAATAAATAATAGTAATCATTGTATTCTTCTGAGTGTTGCAACCTTTATGTTCACACATAAAAAGAATAGATTAAACTCCAATAATGCCCCTCACGAACTGTGTACGAATGCTGCTCACTGGGTGGTAGACATGGTATTCATGTCTCATCTGTCAAATGCTACTAATCAATCCCACTTGTAAGCAAGTACAATTAGCACCTCATCCTAAACCCACAAGTCTTCCCAACTATTTCGTGATTATATTTAGAAACTTAAGACGGGCATTAATTTTGGTTAAAGATGCTTTTAGGAAACAACTAATGTGAGGCAAACAAACGTGACAGCTGTGCAGATGAATTAATAGATGAGTTTCTAAATTATTTCCTATTTTGTTTAGTATTCAATCACAAGCTAAAGATCTTGAACAAAGCAGTGTGTGTTTCAAGTTACAGCAAATCTGTTGGTTATTTGCATTCTATTCTTGCTACACAAAATTTGTAACTGTAGGCAAAGCCAATCTGTGGAAGATTCTAATAACTGGTGCCATTTTATCCTTCCTTGTGCCTATAGGCATGGCCAGCTTTACAAGAGTTTCAACTTGTCTGGCTTTTAATCTTCTTGCCTTTGCTTTTTTCCTTCACATTGAGAAATTACCTCATTGACTGTACCTCCATGTTTATAAATAGTTCGAAGATTTGACCAAATAGCTTAGAATTGTGTTTGCAAGTAAACCAGAGGCATACAAATGCACCTCAGGAAATGTCTTCTTTAACTTTACTGATATATTCGACATTAAATAGAGATTAAATAGGGTTCAATATTTGACTTTTAAAGAGCTGTTGGAGCTGTACATGTGTTACATAGTTCAAGCTAACCATTTAATTGGTTCTGTTTTAATACGCACACAGACTCTCCTCAGTTTGAGGTCCTCTTGTAGTAGTGCTCGGTGTCTAAAGTACAGTTACTCTGTACTGCTTTTCAATTAACTAGTCACATTCGTATATTCAACTGAAAACACTCATTTCTGATTCACTCAACTGGACATCTAGTCCTCCATCTTGACTGGGAACAATTCCAAACAGAATACACGTCTTCACAAAAACACTGACCTGGCTTCCCATATACTGTTGCTTCCTTTGAAAGAATTGTTATTAGGGGACTGCATTTTAAATGCATTTTGCTTTAAACTGCAGTAAGTATGAATGACCTCTAACTGATATGCGCTTAATAATGTGATTATGAAATGAGCAGTAATGTCGAGACACAGTTAAATTATTTTGACTTTATCATTACGAATTCAGCTCTTAAACTTGTGTATGGAAAGTTTCGATTTAACTTGCACCAAATCCTCAGGCCTGAAAGTGCCGTTTCATTTGGCCTTTTCATTCCTTTCTTACACAAAGAGCAAAAACAATGAAAAAATGTAAATGTATAAAATATTTTTTGTTTTCTGTATACAGAAGAATCTGTGACAATTGTAAACCCTATTTATTCAATGCTTTTTTATTTTAAAATGGCTGTTTTAATTCAATCTTTTCAAATTCTACAATGAAGTATTTGTCATGCAATGGAAATAAAAGATTTTTTTCTTCCAAAAACAAACTTAAGAACTGTTTTTTCCCAGTCAAGGTGCCTGTTGAGAGTTACCAGTATTCTTGGGATAATTAAAAATGTTTATTCGTGTTTAATTAAAACTTAAACCTAGTATTGCACTTGTTAACAATTCGGAGAATGTTTTAAGCATTTTTCATTTGATCTGCATAGACAATACAGAAGAAAACATGGATGCGAGTGCCAAGAACTACATATCACACCATCTCCATAGTCCAATTGTGATACTCAGGTACCCATTGTAGGCTTCTTCAGAGATGTGTGGTGGTCCGCTTGGGTCCACTTACTGGTCTGAAAACAAATTTAGATACAGAGGGCAAACTATTTTTTTGTAATTTCAATTTTAATGTTTGTGTCATAGTGATTGCTTGGGGAAAATGTAAAGAGTTCAGGAAACCTTGCTTTGAACCCTTAATTCAGTCATGTTGAATTTGTATGTTCTCCCTATGTGTCTTCGGCATGTCATATAGGATTTCAGAAAAGTACATTTTTCCCATTCCTCCTAAAAAAATTGCAGTATATATGTTGGCTGCTTTGAGTTGCAGATATTTATCATGTCCTGAGGTTAAAATTTTACATTTATTATGTATTGTGGGCAAGTAGCACAGTGAGTGAGAAGCACTATTGCCTCAGAAGGCCCTGGGTTCGATGCCCAGGTGGGGCAGTTCTGAATGTTTTGTGTGGAATTTGCATGGTCCTCCAGTGCCCAGTGTGTGTTTGTTATAACCTTGTGAGTATCCTGTTCTGTCATGAATGAAACCAAAGTGTACCAAACATGACGTTAAGGGCGGCTCGGTGGCTGTAAACCTGTAAACCCGGGTTTACACCGGGTGCTCCCACAGTCCGAAGACATGCAGGTGTGGCAAATTGAAGATACAAATGATTATAATTAACTGTGATGTAACTTGTGTGAGGAATTACAATTTTATTATGTTAAAATCCTACCAAACAAACTTAACTACAGAATAAAAAAATGTATTATCTACAAAGGTGTGCAAATCTCTAACTACAAATTAAGTGAGTAAATAAATCAACTTTAATAGCACAACATGAACAGTTTATAAATGAAAACGAACTGTTATTTTTAGTCAGAATCACGATTATATTTTTCATCAGGCTCACTTTGGTGTTCTTGGGGGCCCCCTGGTGGATGAACAATTCTGTGAGACCTGTATGTTGCATATCGCGCTTCGGCAGCTTTGATGTGGTCCTGTCGATCATCACTGGTTGTCACGGTAACAGCAACTGCAACGTCAACCGCGTGGCTTCTGGCTTAAGAATCTAAAAATAAATCCTATCTTGTGTTACAAGCACAGAGCTGCTAGATAAATAATTCACAGGCGTACAGGAGAGGAAGGAGTGGTCTGTGAGATGACTGACCACTAATTTAACAAATATAGAATCAGAAATGAATGTATTCAATAAAATAAAATAAAAACACATGAACATGACCTCGTCGGTTCCGGTCCTGAAGATTCTATAAAGCTTTATGAAGCAAAGTATCGATGAGCATCATCCAGACGTCTCTCCCTGGAGGATGTTAGTGTGGATGTAGGAATCGGACACTGCAGGGGGGTTCTGTTTCACCACCTTAAAGCTGCAGCTACAGCCGACGATGAGCATCAACCATCAACAAGAGATGAAAAATGCTGATCCAAATGTTTTGGAGGAAAAGAAGCAGCAGTTTCCTTCAACCCCAACCAGGAATCCTCAACCAGTGAGTCTGAACTGTTTAAAATAGAACAATCTACCATGCAGCTTTGCACCAGGATGGAATTTAGCTTGAGGACTAAAATCATTACATTTAGGATCATATGTATGTTAAGTATTTGCTTTACTTTGTATTTTTAATATTAATATTGAAAATTAAATGGTCTTGATGCAGTATGGCATGCACTGACCAAACAAGGTTCTGATAATGCCATATAAAATTAGCCCCACTTGGTGCAGGATACAGAACAGATGCAGCACATTAGAACAGAAACCTGCAGCACTGAATGCAGTAGTGATTATAGTCTTTAAATGTTTTAAAAACTGCATTCTTTTGTTTTAAAAACACCTGCAGTTTGCACTGTTCTTCTAAACAATACTACATTAAAACTGAAACATATAACCATCGTTTGATTGCTTAAAGATTTATGTAATATGTGCACCGCTAGTTTTTTCTTATAACGTTTACAGGTGTCCACCCAGCACTGCTTAATTCTATTCAAGGTCACAGTGTGGGACGCACACTGGGCAAATACACTAAACACCTGAACAGGTCACCAGTCTGTTGCAGGATACAGAGAAAAACACACACGCACACACAATTAGGCTCACTGGGATTAACCTCCTGAGACTCAGACTTTTCCCTGATGTGTGATTTTTTATTTCGTCTAGATATTTGTGATTAGTAGGACCTAACAAGCATAAAAATTATATATTGTTTTTTTCTAAAAACAGCTTCATGTACAATGTCCTCGTATGGAGACAGTAGGTCTAAAATAAAGATACAATCGGCTAACAAAGAACAAAACTGTTTGATTGAAACTG
>JAOUQU010090899.1:0-16035 GCA_028566735.1 Ammoglanis amapaensis
ATTAATTGCGATTAATTAATTACAGACCCTGTAATTAACTCGATTAAAATTTTTAATCGAGTCCCACCACTACTAAATAAATAAATAATACTTGATGCACTAACATGAATTTATTTAGATTGTGGTGTTTAGACAATTTAATATCACTATCAGTTTAAAAAATATGTGCTTAATATCTTTTTTCAAATGAGTCCATTGCTCCGTGGTGAAGAAAGTGCACTTTTGAAATGGTGAATATATTGCACAATAAACTGGAATTTAAATAATTTGGTATTTCGTAGTCTGAAGCAAATTTTGTATGCAGGAGGAGCAAAACATGCGATGCAGATGAGAAATATTCTGGAGGGTAGACGGTCCTATTTTAATACTGCTTTTGTCATCTACCCATCCTTCAATGGTTCCAGCCTCTGAATTGGGACACGACTCGCATGTTTATACAGCACAGACATTGCGGCCCGAAGCAGATTTTTACTGTATCAAAACCCTGAACTTCAAACCAGTCATAAAATATGTTAAATAAAAAAAGGAAATGGCGACTAGTAGACTGTTAAATACAGAGACCAACCAGGCTGACA
This sequence comes from Ammoglanis amapaensis, assembly GCA_028566735.1. Lineage (NCBI taxonomy): Eukaryota > Metazoa > Chordata > Actinopteri > Siluriformes > Trichomycteridae > Ammoglanis > Ammoglanis amapaensis. The sequence continues at coordinate 576 of JAOUQU010090899.1, forward strand.
TTTACCAATCTTGGAATTGCTTGCTGTGGCTTCATTAATTAGGTTTAATGTGCCATTTGGTTGTAGCAATAAAGTGCTATAAATCCACTTCAGATCTGTCAAAGTTAAACATGGTTTTTAAGCTTGCCAGCCGATAGAAAAGTGTTTTCCAGTGTTTGAATCAGCCAATAAAAACTGACAAAGAACGTTCAAATACGTAAAACTACCTGCCAACTATACAACACCAAGTCAAGTTCATCACACACTGTTTTGTTAAAGATGGTGTGCTAACCTAAAACTATGAGTACCCATCCCTGCAGCGTTCAGAATCAAAAACCTAATATTACTGATATACGATTACGATCTCATACTCACAGTTGTGAGAGGACGGCGAGCCTCGAGAGCGGCCATACTCATCCCCATAAATAGCAGCCATACTGGGCTGGCTGGTGCGACGTGGCGTATAGGGTGGTGGCATCGATCCGTATCCCATGCTGCCGCCACTGGCCGCCATTCGCTCACGAGTCTTGTGTGCCTGGCTCCTTTCTTTCTTGATCTTCTCGTTGTCTTGCAGCAAAGTGACCAGCTGCTTGGCCTTCTCGCGCACATGCAGTCCCTGATCCTGACCATCACGGTCTATATACTGGAAGTCACGCAGCGTCTGGATGGCGTGGATGTTCTCTTTGCACTGCTGCGGCACACGGTCCGAACCGGTCTTAATCAGGAAGTCCAGGAGCGTCAGCGCCTTGTAGACGTGCCGCCAGTTTTTTCCGTGGTCATTCAGACGCTTCCAGACCATGCCCATGACCTCGGCGAATGCTACCACGTTGAACGTCAGCTCGGCGATCTCCATCATGAGAGAGGTCGGCGGACCCCACTGGTCATTGGAGGTCGCCTCACGCACCTTGATCTCTGGATCGGTGTAGTTGTTTACGATGTTCTTAACAGAACGACGCAAGGACGAGGTTGTCATTGTGGCGGTGGAGAATTGTAGCCTCTCTTGTGGTGGGGGTAAGAAAGGATTCACTTATTGGGAATCGCTTCGAATGGTGTAAGTGTTGCACTCCTCAAATTCAGCAACACCTTTTCGAGTCCTCACAACCTGGTACACACAAAAAATTTGTTTTACAATACAATACAAAACAATAAGCAGGTTTTATATTTGCCGAACTCCCCGTGTAGGAAGTTGGTTCATGGATCTCATACTGAAAAGAACCCATACACATCTGTATTTGACACATTCTACATTTTTGCCTTTCCTCATGGTGGAATCGGCCTGATTACTTAGATCCCTGCTAGGCTCCAGACTTCAAAGGTTGAGCAATATGCCAAACTTTAGCTGTGATAAATTGTTCACGAAACATTTTCTTTTATTTATTTATTGTTCAGCGTATTCTATAAGAAGAGGAAGGGAGTTCATGGTTTAAGAGCATTTATGTTTTTAAATCCAGAGATAATGCAAAAGATTTTTCCATGCAAGACGAATGGGTTATGTGATCAATGTTTTGTACACTGATCGGTGATGTAAATAATTATCTCATATGCTATATATTAGACAGCAGGTGAATATTTTATCCACAGAGTTGGTGTTAGAAGCTGTAAAGAATGTATAAGCTTGGGGTCAGAACATATCCATGACCCTATGTCCATCTGCAGCTCTTATGGGGTCCTCTCAAAAAGATCAGTGGTAAACCAGTTAAAAAGAGACATTGGTTGAAATCTTGTATTGTATAGTCAAGCTGCGAACAAATGTTCCAAATTCTTGAGCTCTATTTGGTAGAATAAAACAGTTCAGAATCGATAACATACAATGTGTATTATTATAAATCACGCAACAAGCAAAACATCTCAGATATTTAGATGCCTGGCTTAGTATTTGGTTGTGCCAAGGGGTGAATAATAACTGCACATATACTAGTTTAAACCCGCTTTGGATGTGTAGATCAAATCCACCTGCTCAAAGTCATCTGATCTTCGAATGGAAAAGCTGACTCAAGGAACTCTTTCGTATAAGATTGTCTCCTTGCCTCCAAGTTTGCCAAATAGTAAACCAACTTTGTAAGCACTGAACGTTTAACTAGCAGTGTTTTGAAAGTGATAGTGCTTCTGAGCACTAAGCACTTTTGGGTCAAATATGTTTCCCCCAATCGCATCCTCACTGCTCTGTAAAACAGTCGCAATGATTTCTGACATTCCTATTTGAACAAAACAAGCTGTTCGGTCAGCAAATGAAGGTAAAAGGTCGCCGATATTTCAGAATGAAAATAATACTTGCAGTATGTGTCAGCCAAAAATGATATTTGTTTAGACAGAATGTGCAGCATCTGCTAGAAACGTCACAGGGTATTACATTTCATAAATGTAGCTATTCTCTACCCTGAAGTCAGACTTGTATGAACCTCATTAAAATGCCATCTATCTTAGTCTATCCTTTCTTTTACAGCAGGCATATTATTAGTGTGTGACCTGTGAGCAAGATGAAGATCACTTTAGTAGACGCTGCATAACCAAATTTACCTACAAACATATAAACAACGTTTAATCTGTATGGGTGAAATGAACTGGGAAAATCTAATTCTAGCTGTGTGCTATGTTAATGGTCAGTAAGGGAATGTTAAACTTACTAAATTAACTGAGGGTCACGCACACAACCACACACAACATAAAACACGCATTTGCACTTACAAGTGAACAAACACTAGGAGCACATGCGTTGCTCAGCCCTAGCCATGGCACCCAGGGAGCATTTAGCACTTTAATCGTTACCAGTCAATGCGCTGAATCGAACCGGTAACCAGTAAACGATCACAATTATAGGGAAGCCTTTTCTTTGTGTATATATCTGGCACAGGTTCCTAGCCACCTGATACAACCCTAGTTATTTTTAGCCTGAACTGAGACAAACACTTTCAACTATACTTTACTAATATACTATACTAATATTGTACTATAATCAGAATTGGTAGCAGGTCAGGGATTCATTTGCTACATAAACATTGCATATCTGGATATCCATTTCCGGGCCATGCATCACCAATCGATGCCAAAATGAAAGAGGAAAGGAAAAGTCTGGATATTTTACAATCGACAGACATATAATTGTGACAAGATCTCAGTCTGTGGAAGATGAAATATTTCTGAATGTGCATACATTCCAATCCCTGTAACAGCCCTGCATGTGAAAACATTATGCTGCAGTAATAAATATAGCCACATGGGCTTGGAAGCACTTCAGAAAGCTGCTGCATTAAGACATGCAACCTGAAACTCGATTATGCAAGGAGAACGTCGTACATCAATTCTATGCAGAAATGCCCAAGAGTTCTTCCAGTCTGAACTCATCAAAGATAAATAGACGTTAAGAACAATATGTTGTGGTCTGGTGAGTCTACAGGTTTTAGCTTTTTTTTAAACAACAGATGATGGGTACTCTGTACGAGAGATGAGAACAACAGATGCAAAGCAATCTGTCCTAGTATGAGAGACCAAAAGAATGGATTTCTGGCATTAGTGTAAAGACCCTATTAAAAAGGGCATATTAAGCAAAATACACTTTGCATGGTTTTGCATCTCCAATGGAGTCTCTAATACTTTTAGTTTGGCAAACTAGAGAATTGTAATCAAATGTTAGTCTGTCACTGGGTCTTCGGAAGACCCAAAGGAAACCCACGCAGTCACAGGATGAACTACTCAAAGATCGAATCATGGACCTTTCTGCTGTGATGAGAGTGTCATTATTTCTGAACCCATAAAGATATGCTTTTGTCTCAACTTGGATTGTTTTGCAACCGTCAAGAGAGTTAGTTTTTACGTACTGAGTAAATTGTTCTGCTCAGAGAAAACTAGTGTACATTTCATTTGTGTATAAGAATGTTTACATTTCATTTATAATGTACAATATATACACTAAAGTACTGAAACAGTGAGTTGACAAATCTCAGGCTTATTATTCCTACAAGCAAGATTTCCTTTTGTGTGACTCGCCCATGATGACAACAAAGTGTTCCTCAACAGATGACGCATAAGAGTTAAATGTTGGGAGGTGTGGCAGAATAAATATAGGCTGCTGGTGGTGCCATGTTGGGTTGGGTGGGCAGTGTGTCATTTTATTATAGACACCACCGCTTTCTTCCTTCATGGTTGTGTTGTAATGCCACACTGTTGTGTAACAACAGTGCCAGTAAATCCGGTTGGTGCCAAACCAGATCGTCTGTGAAAAATGTTGCAAGATTATTTGGTCCATTCTAAATCTCACTGACTACATGAAGGGTAAAGCATTAATTGAACCAGATCAGAAAGCCATCTGCAGTTAATCTTGTGTAGCAAGCAGTGACACTAAATAAAGAAACCTCAAATCAGAAAGAAGACTCTAGTGCTCTTGACATTTATTTAGACTATTTTTCAATTGCAAACCAAAAATATTTTATGTTTCGTCTGCTGGACTGAATCAAATTTGATATTAGAATAAAAACAATTTCACCACTGTGCTTTTACACAATTTGCATTGTCCGCATGGGTTTCTTCTCATGTCTGGGTTTCCTCCCACAGTCTGATGAGACCAAATTGTCGATGACCGTGTTTGATGTTACTTGTGCATCGTTTGACACATGATCGTGTCCCGATTTTTAGGGTTTAAAACATGACAATGAAATGCTCAGTAAATAAATATATAACCATGGCTATTCATTATACCTTGATTCTGACAATTTAGACCTAGTGTGATGTAGGCCTATAAATTAAATTTAAAAAACACTTTTGCACTCATAGTTTAGCAGCATCCAAAAAGTATTTGATAAGCAAACTTGAAAATGACCATCCAATGTGTTGTTATCAGCAAGTCCCAACGCCTGGGTCTATCATAGTAGGGTTCATGTCACTTAATGTTCCAGTCATTCACACTTTTTGACTGGAACATTAATGCAGATATGAACATTGAGAACTTAGAGAAACATCTACTGCCTTTATCATGTGACGTCTTACATGATAAAGGCAGTAGATGTTTCTCCTAGTTCTCAGTGTTCATCTTTTCAAGAGATTTCCATGAATTTTTAACAAGACAATGCTTCATACATTAATGTAAACACACACATCATCATGTGTCATGTATAATAAGAAACGTTTTCCAAATAAGGGGCATATGCTTACTTAAAACAAACAAAGATTAAAGAATAATTGTGCTCTGGTGGTGCCGAAGTTAAGGCCTCCACATACTTCCTGCGAAACTGAACACACATACTTTTAGTGGTGCCTGACACCTGTGCTCCACCGCTGTATGTGACGTAGCATTATTTATGACATTGAAAAACTACTGAATAACAACGATCATGGTTACTGTGATGTGTGAGGTATTAAGTGCTAATTAGGCCACAAGAAGTGTCAAATGGAATGCCACACTTAAGGGGTAAATAACAGAGATACATTTGATCTCACTTCTCTGTTCCTATTCTATTCCACTCCTTCTCCATCTCTAGTTTTTCTGCTTTTGTTTAAGCCTAATAATAATAATTGCATAAATACTACTTACATTTATACAAAACCGTTGCCTTCGTCTCTTAATTCGACAATATTCTGTTACACAGGTCAGCGCCCATCATTTCACAATGTGTTTTTTTGGTCATTTGAAATGCACCATCCAGGTACTTCAAGTTCACTGAGATTTATTGTGTTTCTCAGATGAACTCCTGATCTTAGTGTCCAAGTGCACGATTTGGGATACAACTTGTGTCATTCTCGTCACCTGTCAAGTGCAATGTTGTTGCATTTTTGCAGCATCTTGACTGGGATCGTGGCATCCAGTGAAATAATCCCCATTATATACATAGACATATACATACATGATTGTTTACAACATGCCTGAAAACAATGCCTACGAACAATGTCTGAGAAAAAGTTAGCGTGATCTAATGCTCTTTAGGAGAGGGTAAAAAAAGAAATTAAACAAAAAAAAATCATAGGTCACACTGGACAACTGGACTGGTTGACTATAGGTTGAGCTTAATGATCAGGAAATTCATAGTTTCCTTCTACAAAGTCACAACCTTGATGCCTGGACTTTGCTCCTTCACTGAGGTTGGTAAAGCATTGTAATAATATTACATACACCAGACACGTCCAAAGTCTGGTCCGGAGGCCAATTGTGGCCCTTGAACACAACTCCACCAGCCTGCAACCTCTGTTATAAATTTAATAACACGTTGCCCAACAGCACTAAAATGTAAGTGGCCTTAAAATATGAAAAGCAAAGTATTAATACGAAATGAAACGTATGACAGACGCAACAAAATGTCATTAAATAGTTAAATGTTGATGGTTCAAAGGCTGAATGATCAGGCTTCGCACATTTTCACCTCACCAAATCAGGCCCTCTTTGCAACAACTTTCAACACCCATGGTCTACACCAAGTAACGACACTTTTGATATCTTTTCTGATGTTGTGGCAGCAATTTGGGGATGCTCTGTCATGTCTATGTTTTGGTAGCCTTTCTCGATAAAGCTGCACGACTCGTCATGACCGAAATGTCCATGAGCAAGGCACGCTAAACCCTAACTGCTCCCCAGGCATCTGGGGCTAGTGCTGCTCACTGTTTATGGCATTTGTGGAATGTGTGCTCACTACTGCCCCCTGGTGTGTGTGTGTGTGTGTGTGTGTTCACTTGTGTTTCACTGCACAGATCAGGTTAAACTGAAAAAAGACAAATTCCGTTGTGTGTAAAAGCACAATCGTGATTAAGAACGACAGAAGTGTCCAAAGTTTTTTTCGTGACGTTAAAATGTTTTTCGGTGGGCCGAGAACTCATCCCGACATTCTTTGAACCATTAACATTAAGAACAAACGAACGATTTAAAGGTATCTTTTATTAAAAATAAAACTATTTCTTCAGACAGAACACAAATAAATCTAAACAGGTTTACGCCGAACCATAATTAATCTACAGTCGATTAAAAATTACTGATTTTATGACTGAGGATGTGGGCCGGTGGGAATATGACCACGGGTCAGACTTGGCCCGCGGGCCGGATGTTGGATAATTCCAGCACCAACTAAACCATTCACCACAAAGAGCAATGGATCTTTAGGAATACCCAAACACACAACCAAAACACCAGTCCACATACCCCATAATGAACCAAAACACAAACGCTGACCCCTTTTTAGTTAGTAGCTTCACCCACAACACCCCAAATCTGAAGCCGGAGCACCAGCACTGCGTCAGAGAGTCTAAATGACTCAGCTGAAGCTCCACCGAGTTTCTCCTTCCATCGCTACCAAACACACCAGCGAGCACAAGAAATCCGGTGTTCTGATCTCACCTTTCTCCTCATCGCTCCTCATAGCGACCCCAACAACTTTGTGCTGGTGGGGCTGAATGTGCAGTTCATCCACATCCTGACTTACCCCGCCGAGTCTTCCTCACTAAACACACCGAACACCGCAACGGAGGGCGGCGGTGGCCGAAAATCACCTACCGAGAGCCCAACTAACCTCATTCAAAGCCCTGCAAAACAGAGAAAGTGAACAAGGGAGCGGGGAGGAGTAACAGGGAGGGGTTCAGAGTCAACCATTAACCCGTTCCGTTCCGGTGTGGGACGGGAAACACTAAACAGGGATGCCAGATTGGCGACATGGATGGTTTTGGATGATTAAGGTATTGGAATGGAGACTGCGAGGTCACCTGGTCCAAACCGTTACACCACCACCGTGTTGACACTGTTGGACCCTTGAGCAAGGTCCTCAACTCTGCGTTGTTTAAAATGAATGGTGTTCGGTTGTAATTGTAAGTCGCTTTCGACTCTCTGCTAAATACTGGATATGTACAAATCTACCATGAAGTTTCAGAGCAGAACTTTGAATATTCACAGCAAAACTTTAACCTTTATTAGCCCAGTTATCATGGAAGTCTAAAATAAAAACGTTACTACCGGTATGAATTTTCATGGTGGTTTGGCCACTAAAAAAAGGTTTAAAGTCCTACAGTGAAAGTTGACACTTCAACTAAGAAAGCTTGCAGTCGTACTGTAAAGAATCACAGTTCTACTTAAAAAAAACACAGTTCTACAGTAAAGATTTACAATTAAACTGTAAAAATGAACCGTTTTACTATGAAAGCTCACAGTTCTGCTATAAACACTAAGTCACTTTCAACCAGTCACTTTATTTAAATATATATAAACAGGTTTATTCTCTTTTGACTTACCATCTCCTACTTGTTACCTTTTTAATTGTGTTTACAATTTAATTGTGTTTACAATTACCCTTGTGTTTACATTGTTTACAATTATTAGGTTAATTTATACTCTATTTTTCTAGCTTGTTAACCGTAATTTTAAGTTTTAAGTGTTAGGATGGAGTAGTTAAAGCATTTCACTGCCGGTTGTACTGTGTATAACTATGTATGTGACAAATAAACATTGATTTAATTTGATATTTTGTATGTTTTCATTGGCTTCTATTGTATAGTTTTTAAACTTGTTTATTAAGTGGGGAAAATATCCAGCTTTGGGGAAATTAACTTGTTATAGTAGTAAGAAATGTGAACAGATAAACGGAAAAAAACTATACAATTGAATTGAAAAACATTCTACATGTTGTAATTTAGGTCTCAAAAGTGTTTCCTTTAAAACGTTCAGCCAATAAATATCATGTAAAGCTAGATAGAAGTTTTTGTACTGACCATGATGATTATGGAGATTCTCATAGTCTAAGGGAAACCACCCAACTATGGTGTATAACACATGCCTGATTTTACTTTACAGTGAAGTTTTATTTCTAATAAGTTTTTTTTTATTTTAGATGTTGTAGCTTTGTGGTGTATGGCTTCACCACAGAACATATTAAGTTATGTATAGTTTTAATCTGTGTTTCCTTTATTAAAAGGCTGTTAAAAGTAAAGCCTGAAGAAAGGCTCACTATCGAGGGGGTCCTGGCCCATCCCTGGCTAAACTGCACAGAGGCTTTGGACAATGTGCTTCCTTCCGCTCAGATGATGATGGATAAAGTAAGCTATACCAATCTAAAGATATAAAATAACTATTACCCATGAAGCGATACGATTCACCATACAGTTTCTTTTTTTTCATAAAAAAGACAAATTAAGATTTGGTTTGACATTACTGTTTAATAATTTTTATATATAATAAGCATATTATAATTATTATACATGTAATTAACATTTGCATCTTCTTAAAAAAATGTATTATAAAAAGTTATGTATAAAAAATACTTGATTCTTATTGTGTGTGTGTGTGTGTGTGTGTGTGTGTGTGTGTGTGTGTGCACGCGCAGGCTGTCGTGGCTGGAATCCAGCAGGCCCATGCAGAGCAACTGGCCAACATGAGAATACAGGACCTTAATGTCAGCCTGAAGCCACTCAGCTCTGTAAACAACCCGATTTTAAGGAAGCGGAAATTGCTTGGGTTGGTCTCTATTATGTAAAGCTCAGTAACTTATTGAATATCAAAGTTCAGGTCTAGAAGTATAACAGTATAAAAGATCAATTTATATAAGGACAATTATTTAAGATTCCCACAACGGGGAGATTCAGAGGTTGCAATAGCACAATCCTCTACAGAGTAACCTAACCAGTTTAACAGCTTTTTTTGCCTTACAATGGAGCATACAGTTAGGTCTAGTTTTTGGTTGCGTACATTATCACAATTTTAAATGAAACAGGTCAGATTAAGTTGAAGTTCAGACTTTCAGTTGTAGTTCAGTGGGTTAAACAAAAAGGTTGCATAAAATGTGAGGAACTAAAGCATTTTAAGCACAACCTCTTAATTTCAGGAGCTTAAAAGTAATTGGACAATTGACTCCAAGACTGTGGGTAATTCTTTTGTAAGGTAAGGCCTGGAGTTGATTTGAGCTGCGAGGCTTGCATTTAAAAATTGATGAAACAAGTGATCCATAAGTAAAAAAATATATATGCGAGAAATTGCTACAATATTAGGAGTGGGAAAATCGACAGCCCAAACCGCACACTTGCATCTTTTTGAGCACTATGTTTAGTCTGTCTGAGAAACAAAATAAATCTTCATGTACCTTGATCTTGATGGTGCACATCTTCTTTATATTGTGTATTCACAAATAAGCCTGTTTATTTTGTTTATCATTATTACTTGTTTATAGAGCTCCCGAGCCTCTAAAAACACATTCCATTGCACATGTGCTGTCACTTGTACAAATGACAAATAAGACTTGATAATAAATATTATTATATAAACAAAAGCTGCTAGCTATTTTGGCGGGATATAGACTGTCTGATCAAATACAGCGAGACTGATTGGGTGGCGTATCATGATAAAAATGGCTGATGATCCAAAACATAAATCAAAAGCAACCCATGAGTTGATTAAATCAAAGAAGTAGAATATTTTTGAATGGCCAAGTCAGTCATCTAATCCAGCTAAATTGAGCATGAATTTTACTTGTTACTGACTAAACTTCAAACTGCACTACCAAACAGCAAATGGAAACCATCAATAAAAAGGAAGAAACTGAGCATCTTGTGATTTGCCCAATCTATTGAAGATCCTGATATTAAGGGACTGAGCTGAAAATTGCTTTAGTTCCTCACATTTATATGCAATTGATTTGTTCAAGCCACTGAACTACAAAACTGCAATTCAAGTTTGTTCATTAAAATCCATTGTGGTAATTTACAAAATCAATATTTTCAAAATGTTGTTTCTAAATATTTATGGACCTTTTTATTCGATTTAATTTAATTAATTACGAAGTTAAAATTGTTTGTTTTAATTATATATAGTACGAGACCTAATGATGGCTTCTTCATTAATGACCCTGAAAATGGAGCAGAGGACTCTAATGTAGCACTGGAAAAACTTAGAGACGTCATTGCACAGTGCATTTTACCACAAGCTGGTAAGTTGAAAATATTATCAGTCAGTTATACTGTGTATGTATGCGTGTGTCACTGCTACACTTACGGCTTTTTGAAGGCATCCAGATATTTTGGCACAGTTCTTTCTAAAGAGCATTTTAAAAATCCCAGCTTACATAGAAACACAAACTATCTTAAATTAGAAAAAATGTAAACATTTGTGCACAAAAAGGTGCACAACTGTAGCATTAAGTGCTTTTTTAAGGTTATAAATATGAGCTCTAATAAGACAGAAATGGCAACAATGATTTTCTGTACAAGTGACACAGTTGTTGAATTAAGTTTCGGTCATCTTTTGTGCACAAGTCTTTGTCTGCTTTAAAATATTTCGTAGAATCAGATCTTTTCATGAGCAATCCATCACTCAACTCAACTTTATTTATGTAGCACTTTTAAAAACTGTCACAACTGAGCCAAAGTGCTGCACAGAAAATATAATAACTAAAAATAAGTCATTAAAAACACAAACTTAAAACACCACACACTAATGTAATAAAATAAATAAATGAACTTTAAAATAAAAGTAAATGTATATAAGTAAAATAACAATAATAATACTCATGCTGAGTTAAACGCCAAGGAGTAAAAATGGGTTTTAAGACGAGATTTAAAAATGGGCAATGATAAAACCCATCTAATATGGATAGGTAGGTAAGGTGGGCCGAGTCCATTTAATGATTTATAAACAAATAAAAGAATTTTAAAGTGAATTTTAAAATGCACAGGCAGCCTGTGGAGGGAGGCCAGAATATGAGTTATGTTTTCCCTCTTGTGTACTCCAGTTAGCAGTCTAGCAGCTGCATTTTGTACCAACTGGAGGTTTTTGAGGGAGGACTGGCCAACTCCAAAATAAAGTGCATTACAGTAATCCAGCTGAGATGTAATGAATGCATGGATTACTTTTTCAAAGTGCGCATGTGCAAGCTTTGTTTTCACTGTTGCCAGCTGCCTTAATTGGAAAAAGCTTGCCTTCACTATTGCACCAATTTACCGATCCAATTTGCAATCACTGTCCATTTTAAAACCCAAATAACAGACTTCTCATATGATGTCAGGGGGCCCAGGTCAACAGGAGGTTTTACATGAGTCAAACACCTCTACTTCAGTTTTCTTTTCATTAAAATATAAAAAGCTTACAGCCATCCAGGCTTTAACATCTGGCATAACCAGATCTTTAACCAGGCTTTAACCAGGCATAGATCTGGCTGTTTTGCATTGCATTGAACAGACACCATGTTTTCTTAAAATTATCCCCAATGGGAGCAGATAAAATGAGAAAAGTAGGGGTCCTAAAATTGAGCCCTGAGGAAAACTATGTAACAGAGGAGCTTAGGAGGTTTGAGAGCTGGCAACATTTACACACATGGTTCTGGCTGTCAGGTACAACCTAAACCAATCCAATGCACTGCCACAAATGCCCACTGTGTGCTGTAGCCAAGAGATTAATATGTTATGATCCACCGTACCAATTGCTGCAGTTGGGTCAAGCAGGACAAGAATCACATGATCACCTGAGTCAGCGGCTAGGAAGATATTAAAAACCCTGAGTAAAGCTGTTTCCGTACTATGAAGGGTTGTAAAACCATACTGAAATACCTCCAAAATATCCAGAAAAGATTTTAATTGGCCTTAGACAATTTTCTCTAAGATTTTAGAAATAAAAGGCAACTTTGAAATGGGCCTATAATTTCCCAGTACGGCGTGATCAAAGCCAGATTTCCTGAGAAAGGGTTGCACCACTGCATGTTTAAAAACATGAACAATGCCGGAGGACAGGCTGCTGTTTATAATGGCTAGGACTTGCTGCCCTATACTAAGAAAACCCTTTTTTTTCATCAGCGCTAATCCAGGTCTGTGTTAGACAGAGAAAGTCCAGGCTTTTGGAGCTGATGAAATCCCTCAGGATACAAGTTTTGTTTGGTTCCTTCCTGTAATTTTTCCTGTAAGAAAGGTTTCTTCCTGTAATTTTTTCAGGGAGTTTTTTCTTGCTACATTTGCACTAGGCATGCTCCACAGGGGTTTTCTGTTCGTCCTGTATTTTGTAAAGTTGCTTTGAGACAATGTCTATTGGAAAAAACGCTATATAAATAATGTTGACTTGACTTGTTTGCCAGCGAGCTGGCGTTGACCATGCTGAGGCTGGTGGCTGTGTATGTGTGGCCCAGGGCAGAGCGCTTTAGGTAGCAGAGGTCCACACTGCAATTATGGATCCGAGAGAGACAAGAGCGCAGAGTTCGGGGATCCTCATGTAAGCTGGTTAGAAATATCAGGCAGGTGTTTATAGGCTTCAGAAAAGGCCCAATATTAGATAATCCATGATCGGTTCAGAAAAAAGACATTGAGTGTGCCAGTTCGGCCTTCGGCTTTACAAACCGTGTTGCGCTGGCGCTTATTTCAAAGAGATACAGGTGAGAAGCGGGGGTACATTTTTCTGTCTATCATGAATGAAAATACCTAGTTCACCTACACCAATGTCATATCCGAGATCCAGTAGAGTTTGGCGATCATAAACCAGCATAGACTTAAATAAATTTATTTAATAAATAATACTAAATGTAATATAAGTAGTAAAACGATCCAAAGCGGTGGTACCAGACGAGCAGCCAAACACACCGGCGCCATCTTGTGACAAGATGTCAAGATGTTAAGCTCACTTGTGTGAAGATTTTGTTTGATTCTAACTCTGGAAATGTGGAATTTTTACGTTTACGAATTTTTAAGCATAATATTGCATGTCTTAATCTCCTCATTATCCGACCCAGTGATTTGAGCCAGTATTAGCCTATACAGATTGGTGGCATCATTTACAATAACATACAATTTTAATTATTTCTCGTGGCCGTTTTATTGAAGGATTATTATGCTCTCCTAAAATATACATTAGTATTATACACTCATTTGTACTATCATTCTGGCAGGAGAGAATGAGGATGAGAAGCTGAATGAGGTGATGCATGAAGCATGGCGTTTTAACAGGGATTGCAAACTTCTCCGTGATGGATTGCAAGGACTGAGTTGGAATGGTGAGTGCCCCCATTTCCCAATTTTTGTTTTTGGAAATGTCTTTATTTAGGAAATAAATTTGTTTAGAATTGTGTCTTTGTTTAGAATTAGGTCTTGTGTAAAAACATGGACAAATTGGTCTATGTAAAATAATAATAATCAATTCTCTACAAATACCAGTTTCCACCTGGTTTTGTTCAGATCTTACATTTATCTTCAGCTTAATTTGTTTTATTCACTTAGGTATGGCTTTTTCTGATAAAGTTGATCGGTTGAAATTGGCGGAGATTGTGAAACAGGCGATTGAAGAAAAAACATTAGAAGACTCCAACTAGAAAGTGCAACGTTTTTTTATTTACTTTTTTACTGTTTATTATCATTGTTCTTTAAAAATTACTGTAATTTTATGTTTCCCCTACAGTCAAGTCTGTTGTACATCTGTAGATAAATCGAAGTTAGTTTGATTGCTCTTTCTACAGGTATATAAATATTTTCCCCTGCACAAAAATAATCTCAGTATAAAGGAAGCAAACAATTTGATTCATTACTTTTTGTATTTTTAGTTTTTAATTTGTTTTGAATGTCCATATGCTTTTATGCCAAAATGTTAAGATAAATTTAAAATGAGTTTAATATTTTTATTTAACAAAAAAAGTTTATGTACTGCAAATAAAATAATTAATTTCACAATAATCAGATACATATCATTACAATCATTACAAATAGAACAGTCACTAAAATTGCTATAGTTCTCCCAAAAACAAGCTTGGCTGTTTAATTGGAATATTATATTGCATACGAGCAGTGTTGGCTTAACATTCAGAATGTCTTACATTTTATGTCAGTAGACTCTTTTATTAGCTCGTTTTAACTTGCATCTGCCCATTTTTGATTTGTGTTTCTTAGAAAACTAAAGCATTCCTGATTGCATTTTATTTTACAGGAGCCAATTTGGGCCACAAGTATCTTGATTCTAAATTACTATATTATACAATTCTAAAAAATAATAACAAGGCTAACAAAGCAATAATAAGGCTGTAATAAAAAGTAAAAATTGTGATATATTTGTTTGGGCTACACTAAGTGTTACTATATTACAACATATTACTATTAGATTACATATTACAATTAGTTCCCATTTTAAGTTTATTCCCTTCTTTGTTGCAGATTTCATTTAAGTTTTCAGTGAGAGAAACAACCTTTTATAAGCAGTGTCTGGTTTTTGTAGACACGGTTCTTGCTGTACTGGTTATGTTGGGACTATTGGATATCATATCGTATGATTATAATTGAAAGATTTATACCTCTAGACAAATCCAGATGTTGCTCCTGACCACACTTTGCATCTGCATTTTTAAGAATATGACCTTTTTTCCTAACATTTTATAAAATACATTTCGATCATTATGGTTGGTTTACTTGAATTAGTTGCTCAATAGATGCAAGTTTATCATCAAAATATAAACAATATACAATTTATTTTAGAAAGCCAAAACATCTTTTTATAATAAATTGCATTTAAGCTTTTCATCCATAAAAAGTCAGTTTATCCTCTGTATTTAGTTTTGCTTTAGTATGC